>BQNB010021285.1:0-64417 GCA_026074375.1 Tanacetum coccineum | reverse complement strand
CATGGACTTTTACTGGCTTATCTCTGATAAGCCAGAGCTGTTGATAAGCTCATTTGAGCACTTTAGCTTCTGTTTAGCTGAAGCTCTTTGTAAGTTTTCATTTAGATCCTTTGTCTTTAAATTTCTAGCTTAATGTTTGCTTATTAGCTTATTAATTTTGCTTATCTGTTTTCTAGTTGCTTATTTGTGCCTTATATTGTCTTAGTGTGCTTATTAATCATGTTTGTTAATCTGTTTTTAGTTATAGGATTGTAGATCTTAGATTTTCATTGCTTGTCTTAAAAATCATAAATACCAAAAAAATAGTTAGCTTAACTTTTAGATTCTTAAATCTAGCTTATTTAGTTTTTGTTTTGTGTTTGTTAAGCTTGTTATAAGTAGTTTATTATCTGGTAATCAAATTTTGTTTAGTGTATTTCAATTTCTAAGTCTAAATGCAATCTGTCAAAAGCTTTAAGGGGTGTTTGGATTAACATTGTTTGACCTCTAAAAGTCAAGATCACTTTGAGTTTCAATTTGGACAGCTGAGTTTTCATAAATAAATAAGTTTTAAAAAGGTTTGAATGATTAGTTTGAGTTTAAAATGATTTTGTGGCTTATTATCTTTGTGTCAGCACCAGGGGAGCTTTTGCTCTTTTAGATCTTTGAGATTTTTGATCCTAGTTTTCCTAGGTGTAGTATTTGCTTGTTTAAGTGTTCTAACACTCTCATTGAGTGAGTCTAGTGCAAGGGAAACCACCAAGGTTACCTGCATTTTGGTTTTAGCACTTTTGGTCAAGTGCATCAGCAGTAGTAACAAGAGTTACTACTGCTGTCTTCTTTAAGCTTCAATTTAGCCAAGTGTTTGTAAGATTTAGAGTCTAAAATTCTATAGGCTTATAGATTACATGTAGCTTAGTATAGATTAAGACTTATTTTTCATTTTCTAGCTTATTATCTTAGGTAAATTAGTTTTTAAAGTTTTCAAAAATCTCAAAAAAAATAATCTAAAAACAGTAGTAATTAGGACTTAGCATTTAAACTTAGATTTTTGGCTTATAAGAATAGATTTTATGCATGATAGCTTATATGTAGTTTGTCTAGTTTCCAAAAGCTTAGTTTCTGTCATGGCCTATTTTGCTTATTAGCTTTTCTTGATTTTGAGCTTTTAAGTGTTTAGTTCTGAGTTTGCATTCTTGATCTTCAATTTCAGATAGCTTTAAGTGATTTTAGTTAGATTAGCTTTTCATTATTAGCTTATAGACATCTTAAGGTTTTTAGAACAGCTTTTAGATTTGAATTTGAGCTTAAGATGAGTTGTGTGCAAGCTATTAAGTGATAAGGAGCTTTTTAGCTTTTAAAAGCTAAGTTCCTTAATTTTGAGTTTTAGCTTATAGTTCTTTTATTAAAGTTGCTTAAAAAGTTGTCCTTAATAACTTTTGTTCTTTAAGTTTTTCATTAAAAAAAGGGAAGTGGAAGTCGGGGGTGAGCAAGACTCGAACCCCCGACCTCAACACCTCAACCTTTTATAAACACACACACTCACTCCTTACCATTGTGCCCTTGGGTATTTTTCATAAGACCCTGGCACAATCTATTCTTTATATACAATTTTGGCTAATAAGCCTTATAAGCTGTCAAAGCTTATTTCGCAACTTATTTAATAAGCTGTGATCTCGGGCTTATTTTTTTTAGGATTTAAATAGTTTAAGCTATTTTCTGTCATTTTTCTAGAAATTTTAGAGTTAATTTAGTATTTTTAATCATTTATTTTCATTAAAAACTTTAAAAAATCATAAAAAAATAGAAAAATAATCAAAAAAATATAAATCTTTTTTAGAAAATTTTCTTTTATCATTAAGTTCGTAGGAAAATTAGTTTGACTCTCGTTGGTCTATTTTTGAGCATTTTAGCTTTTAAGGCTCGGTTTTCGACTCCCGTTATTCGTTTTTGTGATTTCTTTCAAATTTTATCGTTAAGCTTTCAAGTTTTGCAAATCCCTTTATTTTTACTTATAGAATTAGATTATAAATTCAAATTCTAGGTTAAGGTGCTAATTAGAGTTTATTTTGTCATTTCCGTTTTTCGTCCGCGTGTTTAGTTATTTTTCTTGCATTTAATTGTTTTAATTGTTTTTAGTCGTAGAAAATCATTCAAAAAGTTGAAAATCATTCATAACATTGTCCAAGCTAAATCGAGGGTATCAATTCACATTTCTTTGGGATACGACCCGGTAATCACTTACCGGTTAATATATGTATTATATTATATTATATATATTTTGAAGAATTTCCTTTTCACATTTGTCCTCAAGGGTAAATTGGTAATTTTCTATAGTATTATATATTATATTTTATATATGTATGTAAAACTGCAATCAGTTTTTTTTACAATTGTGGAACTTATTTCTTGAAAGTTTTAAGTAGCTAATTACTCGTTTGAATCATGTTCCAGCTCATTGCTAATTTCTAGGGCTTATTCGGATTAAGCTCGTTTAGTTGTAGTTTGTTATCTTAATTGCCTTCTGCGTTAGATTAATTTGGGCCGCATTTGGTTTTGCTTGATAAATAAATTTAGGCCAGCGTTTGGTTTTGATTAGGATATAATTTGATTGTTTTGTGCTTTAGAACAGTAAAAGTATAGGGGTTTTTTTATATCTTAACAGTTTAGGTTTTGAATATTTTTCTTTGGTACCAGTCAACTCATGAGGCGTGGAGCTTAAGGGTTTATTTAGCTAGACCGAATTTGATTATTTGTTTTAGCTAAATAAATCGGGTGGTATTCGTTTAATTGCGGGTCTTCAATTCGGTTCAATTTTCTATCTTTTTTTTCAATTAATTAGTATAGCTTATTTTTAAAATGTTTAGCTTTGTTTGTTTAATCATTATGAGTAGCGAGTAGTTTAATTAGTGCTTGTTGAGTGATATAGTGATTTGAGAATTAAGTGTGGATTTGAAAAAGGGTTTAATTAATAAATAAAATTCGATTATTTAGATTTATAGTTTGAATGTTTCAAAGGGCAAAAGCCGGAGAAATAGTCAAACTATTCATCTAGTAATTAATATCTTTTTGAGAGATTTTTGTCAAAATAAACCAACGTTGTGAGAAAATTATCTTTTCTAAGGATTATAATTCGTTAATAAGCCTTAATTCACACTTAATGAACTTTTCACATCACTTAGCAAGCATATTAGTCATTTATATCTTTTTAAGCATTTTTGTCATTTATATCTTTTAGATCAATTTTAGTATAATCTTGTAGTTATAAATCTTAGAATTAATATTAGTTTAATTTTTAGTATAAAAATAGTTTAAAACCAAAACCAAAAACTTGAAAGACAATCAAGCTCGATTTACAACTTGAACGTAGATTTTCATTCACCTCTCGCCGAGGAGAACGATACCCGTGTTGATTACTTTTTATTCTTTCCTAAGAATAATTTGTATGATACTTAGCTTACGTATTATATATGTATTATATATATATATTATATATCTGAGGGTTTATTTGATGCGTTGAAAAACGACCACATCAAAATGGCGTCGCTGTCGGGGAGAGGCGCGGTGGGAAGGTGTAGCGATTTTATACGGAATTGTTCGTGCTCGAGCCTTGAAGATCCTTTCTTCGAAAAGTTTATTCGTTCTTATAAAAAATAATCACAAATCCAAAAATATTTTATTCTTATTTTTATTTTTATTTTTATTCACTTTTTTACATAATTTAAAAAAAATACCAAAAATATTTTTCTTTCGCTATTTTAGTTCTTTTTTCTTATGTTATTATTGCAAAAATCTAAAAATATTCTCCTTTACCCTCTTATCCGTTTAATTCTTTCTTCTTATCCTACTATAGTGTTTAAAAATTCTATGACTCATTCAACCTACGCGAGTGGGTACGGTGTGGACAACCATGTATGGCTTCTATTGTTATCTATGTAATGTGCCAACAGTGTGGTGTAATCTTCTAGATGGAAACTTGTTTAAATTGCACTTACGGCGATGAAAAGCCAATCAAGTTGTTGTAGGTGAGAAGCCCGTTAAAAGGTTGATTTTGTTTCGTTTTAAACGCTTCGAGAAATGAAAATTCCATTCCTTATAGATTCAAATTCGAATAATTTCAATAATGATCAAATTTTTCCGACACACTCCACAACCTCAGTACGAGACATAATACTAGTATGCGAGTTTATGGTGGAAACAATTCTCATTATATGGCTATGATTGTCCACCACGATACCGCTTGTGTATGAGCAGGAATCAGTTACAATCAAAACTATAATGATAATTATTATTCATATATCACCAATTTTTCTTTATTTTGATAATTTCGGGGGACCCACAAGACTTTCCAGTGTCATCCGATGAACCAAAATTTCAATTATTCTATTCTTTCAGTCTTGACCCAAATTCAACCCTCCAATTTTCTACTCTTTCAACTTCTGAAAAGTGAGAGGATTAATAAAGAGGAAGTTTTAAATAAGAAAAAAGATATGAGTTATAGAAGTAAATAATGAGTGAGAGCGTTGATTGATACAGAAATTAATGAATATCACAAATGATTTGAGGTTATAAAAGATTTCGAGTGAAAAATTGGTGGAAATATGAAAGAATTGTGAGGAAGATTAAAATTAAACCACTCTTGCAAGATTATGTGGGTTTGGAGACATCGAGATGCGAAAAAAGGTGCCCGTTTGAAATGGAAGAAAAGTATCTGCTGCTGTCACAACTATTAAATCTATTTGTAACGACGAGGATGATTCTATTCTTGTCCATTGAGAGATATTATTGCTCGATATTCTCCGTCTTGTTGCTATCACATCTTCACCTCTCCGTCTTCCCTACTAGAGAACCCGGGACTCTCTAATAATGGGGGACGCGCATCTTGACTCTATTCCTAAAAAGGAATCAACGTATTTAATAAAGTCAGTGTTGAGAACTTGTCCCAATCCCAAGTGAGTCCGAGGATTTCTCCAACATGAAAGTGAGGTGATATGCCATTTGTGATGATTAACGACTTTCTCGAAATCCTCTCTTTGATTCAACACGATTTCACCTCTAGGGATGACGAGTCCACTTTCTGATGAGGACTTCCGATGGAAAATTTCAAAATTTATTCGAACCTCTTTTTGATGATGAAGAAATCATTCCTACCAAAGATTGATCCGCATTATTTCAATGCCGAGTCTAATCTTATCGAATCTTTTCTTAACCGTGATATTTTAATTGATTCTTCACCTAAGTTTGATTATCTTCTCGAGGAGTTCTCCGGTGAACTCGCTCATATCGATCCAATTCCACCGGGAATTGAGAAAGCCGACTTTGATCTAGAGGAAGAAATCCATCTTGTTGAGAATTTGTTGTATGATAATTCATCTCCACGACCGCCGAAAGAACTTAATTTGGAAATTGCTGATACGATTTTTGAGTCTCTCACGCTCTTCTTGAAATGAAAGATAATAATGATAGAAAAACCTATCTAGATTATTTGTGTATCGATCTAAATTATGTTGAAGAACAAATAAATAATCTTTTGTCAAAACATAGAGATCTTGTTCATAAACTGAATGCATGCAAAGAATAGCTTTTAGTATTAAAACAAGCAAAACTTGATTTTCTTACCATGCAGCATGTAAACACTAAGATTTTCAAATAGAATAAAAACTTAAGAACAGAACTAAAAGGGCTAACAACAATCACTAAAACTTGGCTTAATAGTTCTAACAAAGTAAATCAGTGTATTAGTAAACAAATCCCTCTCAAAAGAAGAGAATTCTAGGAGTTGATCAACTCACTAAAGATCCCTCTAGTTCTGGGCAAAAAGACCTTGTCTTTGTAAAATCCTCAGCTGATGACACAAAAGTGTCCATACCTGGTGTTGAAAGACTCTGGTTATCTAGAGCTGAAGGTTTTATTTTGCCAAATCATGATACTGGTAGGATACTCCCAGCTGAGTCACAAAGAAACACTACAGATTCGTTAGTTGTTGTTACTGACTCTTCAGCGACTGAGTATAATTCAGCTGATGAATCTTTAGTTTGTAGCACCCCTCTTCCTCTACTGAAGAAGTTGGATGGTGTTGAACCTACTTCTGGATCAAAGACTATCAAATCAATTTTGAGGTCAAAATCCACATTCAAAGTTGAAGCCTTAAAAGGTGTCAAAATAAATAAACCATCCTCAACTCCTTTGGCTATTGTAATAAAAGAACTTAACGACCTAAAATTACATTTTAGCAAGAATCAGTCATCTTACTCCAAAAATAATCAACAGGTTCCATAAAATGCACTTCAAAATAAATACAAAACACAATTCAAAAAGAGTTGTGACCTGTGTGGCCTAAACAATCATCTTTCAGAGAATCGTTACCAGGTTCTGTTTTGTAAAAAGTGTGAGAGAACTGATCACAAAACCTGTGATCATGCTGAATATATTTCCACCATAAACATGTCTCGGCATCTCAAAAATCTGGGTAGATCTTCTTTAAGATCTCATATCCCAAGACCATCAAAACGCTTCTTTCCACCTTGCATGCACTGTGGATGTATAGATCATTTATCTTATGAATGTTTATACTATCCCGTATGTAAATTATGTGGAAGTTATGACCATGACACAAATGGTCATAACAGGATTATCTCTCTAGAAAGAGAGATTAATCCAAGAAATCCTCAACATGCCTTCAAAAGATGTGAAGCTTGTGGTAGCTCAACTCATACCACAACTGATCATTATGATATTGAATGGTTCAAAAGAGGTGAAGCACTTCAAGCTAAAAAGGTTGAAGCTCTAAAATCAACTAGGGCTGAATCATCTAATGCTAACAGATCTAAAACTCCTGCTTGAAGGTGGGTTTCTAAGCAAAACTAACCATTCTAAATGTATTTGTGTAGTGTGACATCAGGAAGCCCATCTGGTACCTGGACAGTGGATGCTCAAGGCATATGACTCGTGTCAAGAGTTACTTGCATAAATATGAGGAACAACCAGGACCTAAAGTGGTGTTTGGAGATGACTCAACATGCGTCACTTAAGGATATGGTTCAATCAAATGTAAGGGTATAGTTTTCACAAAAGTAGCATTTGTGAATGGCCTTAAATACAATTTAATTAGCATCAGTCAACTTTGTGATGTTAAGTATATTGTTCAGTTTGATGAGAAAAGAGGAATAATCTTCAACTCTAACAAAGAAATTGTAATGATTGCTACAAGAGTAAGAGATGTATATGTTCTTGACATGACATCTTATGCTCAAGAATCTTGCTTCTTTGCCAAAGCTTCTAAAAATCTCAACTGGATTTGGCATAAAAGACTTGCTCATCTAAACTTCAAAACAATCAACAAACTGGCAAAACAAAATCTTGTTATTGGTCTTCACTCACTTGTCTACTCAAAGGACAAACCATGTTCATCATGTGAAAAGGGAAAGCATCATAGGGCCAGCTTCAAAACAAAACAGACATCTTCTATCAAAAAATATCTTCATCTTCTTCATATGGATTTATTTGGACCTGTAACTCCTAGGTCCATTAACCATGAAAAATACACCCTTGTCATTGTTGATGAGTACTTGCTTGGGTATACTTCTTGAAAAAGAAAAGCCAAGCACCTAAAACCATCATGTCTTTCATCAAAAGAGTTGAAAATCAAAATGACATCAAAGTCAAACAACTCGGAACCGACAATGATACTGAATTCAGGAATAACATTCTTGTCAACTTCTGTGATGAAAAATGGATTTATCAAAACTTTTCCTCTCCCTACACACCTGAACAAAATGGTGTTGCTGAATGGAAAAATAGAACCCTCATAGAAGCTGTAAAAATAATGCTTTCAGGATCTGTCTTTTCTAAACAATACTAGACTAAAGCTGTAGCCACTGCATGCTACACTCAAAACATATCCACTATTGTGAAAAGACATCTCAAAACTCCTTATGAAATTTTTTGTAAGAGAATCCCAAACATCAATTTTCTTCATGTCTTTGGATGTCCAGTTTACATCCATAATTATAAAGATCACTTAGGAAAATTTGATGAAAAAGCTGATGATGATTATCTTCTTGGATACTCACTTGTTTCCAAGGCATTCAGAGTCTTCAATACTAGAAGACAACAAACTGAAGAAACCTATCATATCACATTTGATGAAAGCCCTGATCAAATTCTCAAAACCTTCAGTTGATAACATCAACATTGCTGAAAATGAAAGATATCCAGCTGATGAATATCTTCATCCTTATGAGCCTTCTCAAAGGTATCAAACAAATAGCAATGATGTGTCCTTCATAGAACCCTATGAAAGTCCTAAACCAGTTGTCCTTGAAACTAAAGTTTCATCAGACCAAAATGGTCAAACTGATAATATGTCTGAACATTCCAATCACAACAATGATGAACAAATCATTGATAATCTCCTAAACACTGAAGACATTCAGATCTCTAAACAATTATCCTTTCCAAATGTAGAGGATACTTCAGTCCAAGATACAATTTCAATCCCAAATCCACCCCTACCCATTCCATCAGTGGTTACTCCAGCTCCTCAAGACAGATGGTCTCAAGACAAACACATTGATCTATTCAATATCATTAGAAATCCAAGGGCTGTAATGCTCACAAGAGCCATGGCCAAACAACTTAGTGCTGCTTCAGCTCATTAATGTCTCTTTGTAGATTTTCTCTCTGAAGAAGAACCTAAAAAGGTCTCTGAAGCACTAAAGCATCATGGATGGGTTAATGCCATGCAAGATAAACTAAACCAATTTGACAGAAACAAAGTCTGGACATTAGTTCCTGCACCTTATGGCAAAAGCATAATTGGCTCAAAATGGGTTTTTAGAAACAAAAGGGATAAAACTAGAATTGTCATCAAAACAAGGCAAGACTTGTAGCACGAGGCTACAATCAGCAAGAATGCATAGATTATGATGAGACCTTTGCTCCAGTTGCAAGACATGAAGCAATCAGAATCTTTCTTGCCTTTGCCACATACATGAACTTCATTGTTTATCAAATAGATGTCAAAAGTGCATTCCTCAATGGTAAACTAAAAGAAGAAGTCTATGTCAAACAACCTCTGGGTTTTGAGAGCAATGAGCTCCCAAGCCATGTATGCAAATTGGACAAAGCCCTTTACGAACTTAAACAAGCTCCAAGAGCATGGTATGAAACTCTCTCAACCTTTCTCACCGAACACAAGTTTGTAAGAGGAAAGATAGATAACACTATGTTCGTCTACAAAACTTAAAATGATGTGATTCTGGTTCAAATCTATGTTGATGATATTATCTTTGGGTCCACCAGCACAAAATTGTGCAAACAGTTTGCTAAACTGATGACTCAAAGATATGAAATGAGTATGATGGGTGTCCTCCACCGCTAATTATTTCCTTGGATTCAGATTAAATAATCTGAAAGAGGCATTTCAATCAACTAAGAAAAATATGACAAGGATCTGCTAAAAAATAATGACATAGAATGGTTCATGCATGCAAACTCGCAATGGTACCCCCCCCTAAAAACTTAGGCCTGTCTCAGTGGAAAAGCTGTAATGATACTCAGTAAGAGGTATATGATTTGGATTCACTAATGTATCTAACTGCAAGCAGACCTGACATTCAATTCTCAATTTGTCTCTGTGCAAGATATCAAGCAAATCCTAAGGAATCCTACCTTATTGTTGTTAAGAGAATTTTCAGGTACCTAAAAGGTACTCCCAGTCTTGGTCTGTGGTATCCAAAATGTTCAGGTTTTGACCTAAAAGGATACTTAGACTCTGATTATGTTGGTTGCAACATGGATAGGAAAAGCACCTCAGGTGCTTTTCAGTTGCTAGGAGACAAACTTGTGTGCTGGAGTGCTAAAAAGCAATAATTTGTAGCTATGTTGTCAGCTGAGCTATAATATTAGCTGGCTGCAGGATTGCAAACAGTTTGCTAAACTGATGACTCAAAGATATGAAATAAGCATGATGGGTGTCCTCACCTACTTCTTTAGATTTCAGATTAAACAATCTGAAAGAGGCATTTCAATTAAGCAAGAAAAATATGTCAATGATCTGCTAAAAAGTATGACATAAATGGTTCATCAGTGAAGACTCTAATGGTACCCTCAACAACTTAGGACCTGATCTCAATGGCAAATTTGTAAATGAGACTCAGTATAGAGGAATGATTGGATCACTAATGTATCTAACTGCAAGAAGACCTGACATTCAATTCTCAACTTGTCTCTGTACAAGATATCAGGCAAATCCTAAGGAATCCTACCTTATTGCTGTTAAGAGAATTTTCAGGTACCTAAAAGGTACTCCCATTCTTGGTCTGTGGTATCCAAAATGTTCAGGTTTTGACCTAAAAGGATACTCAAACTCTGACTATGTTGGTTGCAACATGGAGAGAAAAAGCACCTCGGGTGCTTGTTAGTTGCTAGGAGGCAAACTTGTGTGTTGGAGTGCTAAAAAGCAGCAATCTGTAGCTATGTGAGTGCTAAATAGCAGGCAATTTTAGGATGTCATCAACTGAAGATGAATGATGTAGCTGCTGCCGGATGTTTGTGCCACCAATAATTGGATGAAAAGTCAACTCATTGACTATGACATCATATATAAAAAGGTACCCATATTTTGTGATAACACTAGTGATATTGCAATTTCAAACAATCTAGTTCTGCACTCAAGAACAAAGCATATTGATATCAGATATCACTTTATCAGAGATCATATTCTAAAAGGGGACATGGAATTACATTTAATTCCCACTCAATATCAACTTGCTGATATCTTCACCAAGCCTCTGGATGAGCCAACTTTCAAAAGATTGATTGTTAAACTAGGTATGCTGAACATTGATTCAAAACCTAAAGCTTCAGTACTGTCTGAAGAAAACTGAAGCTTCAGCGATTTCATCCTAAACTGAACAAACTTTCATGTTAAATGTCAGTTCAGTTTTTGCATACAACCTTTAGCTTGCTTAAGTAAAGTAACTAAGCAATCACATATATCTCATTCATGGATTTGTATGAGCATGTGTGGTTTTGTCGCCTTCACTGGAGCACATATACTGGTTAAGTCAAGAACTTAAAAAAACTAGTTCATTTTCTTCAGTTCAGTCTAGACAAATAATTTTATCTAAATCTTCAGCTATCTCTTGAGTAAAGTAATTGAGCAATCATATATGTCTCATTCATAGATTTGCATGAGCATTTATGGTTTTGTCACCTTCGCTGGAAGATTGATGATAATAAAGATTACAATAATCTGTTCAGCATGACATAACATCAAACCTGAACCTAGTCCAGCTTTTTCAAACATCAATCTAAAGGTCAACTTTTTTTAAAAAGGTGTGATTTTTAACATTAATATTTAATATATTAAAAGAAGAAATCCAAAAGTTAGAATGACATCATCCTCTTTCTCTCACCTACTTTTGTAGTTGAATAGACGGCTGTTCACTATTCTAGGTGTCAGATGCATGCTTTGCTGACTTTCATTAAATACAAAGTTTAGCACACATGTTGAAAACAAACCCTAAACATTCCCATAACTTCACAACCTCAAACGATAATTACAATTTCTCAAAGAAAAATTGTAACTTCATCAATCATATAAATCACAATAAACCATTCAACAACTCACTTTTCACAATCTCATCAACAACACACACACACACCTCAAACCAGATCAAATCTCCAAAACCCTAACTATCCACAATGGCATAATCATCATCACATAATCCCTCATCACCTGAAATCACTCCCAAAGAAGAACCTGTCACTCTTGACAAACCTAAAAGCCCATACCCTTTCTTACCTGCAACTCAAGTTGAGTTCACCTTTGAGAAGATTGCTTTCACCACCAACAATGAAGTTTCACTTCTATATCCCTCACACCCTAACCAATAATACTTTAAGGATGTGTCAGACTCCATTTCCAAATGTTATCTAAAAGAAGCATTTACAAGAGCCCCAACTCAATACAAAGAGTACCTGAGTGAATTTTAGTTTACCGCAAAGACCTTAGAAGACTCTAAGATTTGGGTATCCACTCCCACAGGTGGAGTTAGAGGAGACATAGGTATTACCACTTTTAGAAATGCTCTTAGGGCAAAATACCTACCTCACTCAAGTATGTATGTTTCCCCACCCTCTATAACAACAGTAAGACCATGGTTTGCAACAATAGGATACCATGGGGAGATTAGGGCAAAAGGAACTCACAAAAAGAGTTGTTTTCCTCCTAGGTGGAGGTTGCTGATGGGTTCAATCATTCAGTGTTTAGGTGGGAAAACAGGTGGCCTAGATCAAATATCCAATATGGGAGGATTTAATTCATAAGCTAAACAAGAAGACTAGGGAAAAGATTGTTCACTATCCTAGGTTTATATATCTTCTACTTGAACATATGATGCCAGAATATGATAATAAAGAATCTCCCTTCACTACCCACATGAAGGCCATCTGTAAGTTAGATGTGCCTGTGGTCTCTAAAGCTTCAAACCCTTTCTTACAAACTGAGGAGGTTCCCCAAGACAAAAAGCCTAGAGCTAAAAGTGGACTCAAAAGAAAATAATCTTCAAAACACACATCTGAGTCCCAAACTGAGGCATCCAAATCTAAAACTGGCCAATCAAAAACAGAAACTAAGTCCAGTTCGGCCAAGTACAAAAGTCTAAGCCATCCTTCACCTCCCACTCCAGTGGTTGGTGAAATGCATAAAGAGGCACAACAAGCAGCTGGTGGCCCAACATCTTTAGGGGCCACCCATAAAGAAGGAGCCCACCCTCAGCTTAGTAGTGGTATGTCTGCATTTAACTCTTATTGAACATGTTTATTCATCTTCTTTCATTTGCACTCTGAGTTTGCATCAGGACATGATGCTTCAGCAGATTCCACAGCTGAAGCTGATCCTAGATTATCTGCTCCTAATGATTCCATATCTTCATAACAGGATATGGATGAAGGAACCAAAAAATATTTATTTGATCACATATTTACAGGGTCTCTAAGTGTTCTTGTAGATAAAACCAAATTTGTTGGAGATGGGTTAAAGACTGCCCACACTGATTCAGGTACAAATGAGGAATCCATTGCTAATGATATCTCAAAGAAAATAAAGCTGAAGGATTTATCAGAATTCTTGAAAGACACAAGATCTGCATTCTTCACTCCTGACTCCCCACAAGATGACCCCATTATTGTTACAGATGAGAGTGAAGAAAAGGAAGCTGACAAAGAAGATACCCATGATACTTCTCATGATATGCCTGAAGATACTTCAGTCCCACCTCCTCCATCTCCAAAATTAGCTCAAATTCAAGAGTCAATGGCTCAGGTTCAATTACTTAAGTCCTAGAAGGATGAGCTAGAACAACAAAAGGCAACAGTTGAAGCTAAAGTTGCCTCACTGAAGGCTAGGCCCTCATATCCAGACGTCAACCATCTTACTACTCTTCTGGTAACCTATCTAAAGCCTGAACTCTCCAAACTCTTGGCCTCACATAACTTTGCTAGCTGCTTACCAATTGAACTGAAAGAGCTCCCCTTAAAATTCACTAAATTATTTGGAGAGATTAAAGAACTAAAGCAGGATGTTAAAGATATGGAAATCGAGCTACCTGGGGACTTAAAAGAGATTCCAACAAAACTGGAGACCTTCACTTCCACTATCTCCAGTCTTACACCCAAGTTGCTAAACTGAAGAACATTCAATAGGAACTTCCAGCAGAGCTTCAAGCTTTACCAGTTCTAGTTTCTTTAGTTCAGAAACAACTCAAGACTTTGGATTTCCTTCCAAGTCTATTAAACAAGGTTACTGAAACCTTTAACAGGTTTGCCACTGTGGTGGAAAATGCATCAGAAGCTACGACCAAAGATGTTCCTTCATTAGGCCAAGCAACTGCTTCACCTACTGAGGGGGAGAAGAACACCAAGGATGCTGAAACAAACCAGAAAGATGAATTAGTTAATCTATTGGGCACAAATGTTGTGACACAGTACTACAACAAGAAGTTACTCTTTGATAAATACTGTGACAAGATGCTAAAAAGAAAGAAAAGCCCTAAGATCACAAACTATGAAGTTCCCACTAAAAATATATAGGGAAGACGGGTCTGAAAAAGTCATCTCAAATCTCATGGTCAGTGATCTACATTTGGCTGAATGGAGAGAAGTAATACAAGCTTGTCCAGACAAAAGTGAAAAGGGATGGAAAACCATTTAGGATCTGGTAAAGACAAGATTGGATCAGCTGAATCAAACTAAACAAGAACTCAAGATTGACTTAAACAAACCCCTCAAAGAACAAGATCATCTGAATGAGCTAAATGAGTTAGCTAACAAGAAAAGAAAAAGAACCAGTGACTTAAAAGACCATTCCAGGTCAACAAAGAAACACAAGTTATCAAGTTCAGCATAAAGAAGAGGTTCATTGAACAGCTAAGACAGTAGAATGGAAACCATTTGTAATAACTTTATCTTTTGTAAATGTATTGTAATAAAAGTTAGAATGAAATGTTATCAGTTTATGTTGTTCAATTTATATCAGTTGTGTAAGAAGAAGTTGTTTTGCTCACTTACAACTGATTTTAACTTAGGCTATTTGTATATACAAATAGAGGGAGATTGTTAGGTTCAGTTCCTGAGCCCTTCAGTCTTTCAGTAGATTTAAACATAAAATCTCCTAAGTATTTCTCAAGCTGAAGTCTTTCAGTTTGAGTCGATGAAGTTTCTTCAGCGTCAGCTCTTCAGGTCCTTAGAAGATTGGGAAGTATTTTCACTTCAGTATATGCAGTAGTGCATAAACTAAAGAAGGACACTTGGAAAGAGCTTCAGTTCAGCTTGGTTGACAATTCAAGCTGAACGTTGTCTATCTCCTTAGCAGAAGTTAAAACGTATTGTTTCACTTCTAGAAGGTTTACAAGGCGGGAAAATGATTTCTTTATGTCAAAAGGAATAAAGCAATCTCCTTAGGAAATGTTACTTCTAAAGTTGGTATAGAAGTACAACAACTTTCCTCAAAGGACTGTACCTAGTACTAGAAAGCAAACGTGCATTAAATGGTAGCTCAACCACTCATTTAATGCTTGCCACGTAAACTAGGTTAAACTTGTAAACCCTAATCTTTTTTCCTATAAAAGGAAAAGGATTCCCAGAGTAAATGTTATATCTTCCGATTAATGTGAAACACATTGAAGAGTTCATGTATCTCTCAAACAAACTGAATAGAAACTGCTGAAGCTGAAGCTTCAGTTCTAGTCGAATAGTTTGTTTTCTTATTTCTCATAACTTTGGTTAGAGAATAAGTTCGAAGGAGATAACACCCTAATTTTCATTCAACCACCTTGCTATTCCGCAAGTAAGGTGTGTCATAGATTCTTTATTTCATTCTAATATGAACCTATACGTTGAAAAGTATTTCTGTGTGTTTTAAACTTGTTCTTTATATTCTTCATATATATTTATTTAAAACTTACTATGTTGGCATGAAATCAAATTAGTTTAACTTGATAAACCTTATATCAGATTCCAAAGGACCAACAATAGCAAGAGCGGTTTGTTTCTTCGAGAACCACGATGTTAAACAACATTCTACGAACGTACAAATACCGCTAGTGCTTTTTCGGTCCACATAATCTTCTGCATGATCAGATTCGGCATATACTATGGTTTCTATGTCGGTCCCCTTAGGATACCATAATCCTAAGTGCGTAGTGCCTTTAATGTATCGGAAGATACGTTTAACCGCTTCAAGATGAGAGGTTTTGGGATTCTCTTGGAAGCGTGCACAAAGGCAGACACTAAATATGATACTGGGCCTACTTGCCGTTAGGTAGAGTAAACTACCTATCATGCCTTGATACTTGGTACTATCTACCAACTCACACTCTTTGTCTTGTGCGAGTTTCGTATCCGAGGACATGGGTGTTTTCATTGGTTTAGATTCTTCTAAGCCAAATTTCTTAAGCATATCATTAATATATTTAGATTGATTAAAGAAGATACCGTCTTCCATTTTGTTTTATTTGTAATCCAAGGAAAAAGTTAAGTTCACCCATCATGCTTATCTCGAACACGTCATGCATGATTTTGGCAAAATTCATCACACATGTCTTGACAAGTCGAACCGAATATAATGTCATCGACATATATTTGAACGATGATGAGATTTAAACTTTTCTTCTTTGTAAAAAATGTGTTATCTACCATTCCCATGTTATATTCATGTTTAAACATGATCTGGTTTTCGAATTCAATGAATCCCGGAGGTTGTGCCACATATACCTCCTCATTGATAAAACCGTTCAGGGAATGCACTTTTTACATCCATTTGGAATAACTTAAAGTCTAAGGCACAAGCATAAGCTAATAAGATCCTAATAGACTCTAATCTAGCAACTGGGGCATAAGTTTCATCATAATCGATGCCCTCTTGTTGATTATATCCTTGGGCAACTAACCTAGCCTAATTACGAGAAACAACACTGTTCTCGTCTAACTTATTCCTATAAACCCATTTAGTTCCTATAATTGTCGTACTCTTAGGTTGTGGTACTAACTTCCAAACATCATTTGCAACGAATTGGTTCAATTCTTCTTGAATTGCAATTATCAAACTTTCATCCTTTAAGGCTTCATTCACATTCTTAGGTTCTATAGTTGCTATGAAACAAAAAAAGTTACTTTGGTTTTGGGCTTGAGACCTAAGGGTTATTTGGTTAAGGTTTCCTATGACATTACCTAATGGATGGTTCTTAGATTCCTTAATGTTGACAACTTCGTCAACTTCTAAAGTTTCATCCTCAATGTTATTGTCTAAGACTTTTTTTCGGCAACCTTAACTGCTTCGTCTTTATCTAAGTCATCATCCACCAATGGTGGTGTTTTAGATGGTGGAGGAGTTTCATTGAATGTCACGTTGAGTGATTCTTCAATTTTTATGGTGTGTTTGTTTAGGATGATATAGGCTTTGCTATTTTAGGAGTATCCTAGGAAAACACCTTCGTATGACTTTGGGTCAAACTTGGTAATATTTAGTGTTTAGAATAAAACAGTTACTTCCAAAAACTTTAAAGTAATCAAGAATAGATTTCCTACCTCTCAAGAGTTCATTGGGTGTTTTTCCTAAGATGGCTCTAATTAGGATTCGGATAAGGATGTAGGTTGAAGTGTCTACGGCGTTACACCAAAAATTTTGTGGTAACGATTGTTCATTCAAAATTGTTCTACTCATTTCTTGTAGAGTCCTATTTTTCCTTTCTATCACGCCATTTAATTGTGGAGTGCGTGGAGCCGAGAAGTTATGTGTAATACCGTAGGCATTACAAAACTCTTCAAATTGCACTTCATTATAAAATTCCCTATCGTGGTACGTCCTAATTGACACTATAGAACAACCTAGTTGATTTTGTAATTTCCTACTAAAGATTTCAAATCTCTCAAAAGCCTCAGTTTTATTCTTAAGAAATCTTGTTCAAGTATACCTAGAATAGTCATCTACTATGACTAAGGTGTAGAGGTTTCCTTCGTAACTCCGTACGGCGGATGGACCTAAAAGATCCATATGAATGAGTTCTAAGCATCTAGTCGTTGAGACTATATTCTTAGCTTTGTGACTAGAGTGAGCTTGTTTTCCTATTTTGTAAGCATCATAAAAATGTTGATCAAACTTAAGCTTAGGTAAGTTTCTAACTAGTTCCTTAGATGCCAACGATTGAATCAAACGCATATTTGCGTGACCTAATCTCCTATGCCACAAAGTGGAGTTTTCTACAATCGTTGTAAGACAAATTTTGTCTTTCGGCTTCTTTCCTAATTTTATCACATATAAGCCGCTTTTCCTAATACCTCTACCTATGACTTTTCCATCCTTAGTAATTACACTATCATGTTAAGAGAATATTACTTTACACGTATTATCACATATTTGACCTACACTTAGCAAGTTAAATCTAAAATTATCTACATGCTCTACATTATCTATATTAACTGAGTCATTAGAAATCGTACCTTTGCCGATGATGTTACCGCGAAGATTACTACCAACAACTACATTACCTTCATTGTATGCCTTGTAAGTTAAGAAGAGCTTTCGATTTCTCGTCATGTGTTTGGAGCATCCGCTATCTTTTATCCATTTTTCGGGCACCAAATCGATTCCAAGGAAAATCTAATTATATAACACACTAACTCAAACATTTGGTCCTTAATGGATCCAAAGTTGTTAGCATTAAACATCTCTTGCATTTGGTTGGGATGTGGGAATGGAGGACATAATCCTCATGGCATGTAACTTTGAGGTTGGAAGTTATTCCAAGTTATGGGAAAGCCATTTGGACGATTTTGTCATCTGATATTTCTTTTTGGTTGTGGTGTTTTAGAACGAGGATAAGAATAATTGACTCTTCTACGAGGTGGAGTTTTTGACCTAAAGTTTGGTTTATAAAATCCAACTCTGGGTTTTAGAGAAGGTTTATAAAACCGTTTAACCTCATCATCACTAGCAACGGGAATCTTAACATTGTTACCCATTATATGTTTTGATCTAGGACCCAAAATGAATTTTTAAAAAGAAGCAGAATTTTCTTTTTCTGATGAACAGACCGGCGGTCCCTGATTTGATTTGGGGGTCGTCTGTGCATTATGGGGGCCGCCCTCAAGCATCTAGGGTACAGCCACAAAGGTACTCTCATTATGAGATTTCACAAATTTTATGTCACTTATTCCCACCGCTTATGTTGATGCTTCAAATTATTTCAAGACCCAAGACATTCGATTTATCTAAGGAGGTGTTTTTGAATACTAAGCATTTCGTTAAGAGAGTTGTGTACATTTTTGAAATTTATGTTAGCTTAGAGCTATTCCTCTATTTTATATTTGTCGTTGTCAATTCCTAAGTGATTGACATGTTTTAACATGCCTGTATTAACTCCCTTTTTCTCTCGAGTTTTAGACATTTTTTCTTTTAAGCTCACATAATTTAATTTTCTAACTAACTTTTTACATCATTCTTTGTTTCTAAGTTATTCTAATTTTAGAACTCATTTTGTATAACTTGTCATAACTCACTATCTAAAATAATGTACCAATTGATGAGTTTATCATCATCTAACAGTAAGAGTATTCTGAATGTATCCACGTCAGATTCCTAAGTCATGAACACGTTTCGTCTTTAATACCTTTTCATCATCTTCCTCACGCGCTATCACTCCAAGAACCCCGACTACGCTCTTTGGTCTTGTCCTTTGGTGGTTTCAGGGCGACATTCTCCAATAAAATGATTTGTTGGATCAACCGCAACTAAAACAGTACTTCTCTCACTTTTGGCCATTCTTGCCGTACTCTTCGTCTGGCTCTTTGGAAGGTCCTTGTTGTCATTCCGTGTTTTCTCACAAACCTTCCTCTTCTCCTAAAACTGCTTGAAAGTCTACTAACTCGCCTAGGGCAGAGCATTATTCGTCTTCACTTCGTGGAAGTCAAGACATTCCTACATGCACTAGATTCTCTTATTAAATCCTTTCAAGGTCAAGGAGAACGTCCTTTCTCCTTTAGCTTTGAACTATTTTGGAATCTTTACTTGATGATCATTTCTGTAAACTTTAAGGTTCCTGATGAGTTCATCAAGTGATAGTGATGTCAAGTCTTTCGACTCTTCAATTGTAGTGACTATTTCTCTCCATTTAAGATGTAGAGCTCTAAGAAACTTTCTAACATAGTTCTTGCTAAAGTAACCTTCATCAAGAGCTTTTAGACTAGTAATAAAAGTATTAAATCTAGTAAAAGCACTATCTCTTGATTTGTCTTCAGAAATGACGAATTGTTCATATTGTTGTACCAAAAGGTCAATCTTGTTATCTTTGACTTGGCTATTACCTTGATGGGTGATTAACAAGGTTTTCCAAATTTCTTTTGCCTTATTACACATGAAAATTCTTTCATATTCTTTTCTAGGCAAAGCGTTGTAAATAACCATTTTGGTCTCGTTATTTTTTGAAAGTCTTTTCTTAAGATCATCATTTTGTTTTTCAAAAGGGACAACCTTACCTAGTTCGGTTTCTAGATTATTTTTGAATAGGTTAAAAATCACTGTTAGTATATAACATGCCAAAGATCAAGATCTTTTGATTTTACATATGCTTCGAATATATTTTTCTAATAAATAAAACTATCGCTTTTGAAAAGTGGTGGTCTTTGTATAAATTATCTTTCTAGATATTTATCGAAATCCATAGATCGATCCAAGCTTTAAAATACAATATATTTTAAATATCTTGAGTGACCTTGGCTTCTGATACCAATTGTGGAAACTAAAAGGAGGGGGTTGAATAGTTTACCGATAAATTAACGTTTTAAATTTTTGATTATAAAAACACTAGATTCTAGTATATGCAAGATCAACCAACAATATAAACAACCAATGTATCTAATCTAGTTGCAATACAATCACAATATAAATAATGAATATGATGAGTAAATAAAAGATAAGAGATAAGAGATAGAACAATCAAACCACAACACCAAGAATTATAATGGTTCAGCTACGAAGCTCTTCTTCGCCCTACTCCACTTCATGAGTATCCAACTTGAGATTTCACTGTTTCAACAAGCTCCCTTCAGGCGGAGAAAACCATTTACAAGTCGCTTACGTTGTTTTCCGACACTAAGCTAAATGTCGAGTCCTAATCTTAACTAGAACCAATCTACCACTTCAGCAATGTAATTTAAGGACTAAAATACTAACCGACATACAATCAACACTATCGGATTTATATATTATCCGATCTTACACACTACCACAAGATCAAGAAAATAGAGGTTTGGGTCTTAGAAGAAGATAAAAGAAATCACTAATCTACAACACTTCGTTTTTTGGCGAATATGAGTGTTCTACTCTTGCACTTGATAGAAGAAGAAAGAAGATAAGATTGGATCACTAAATTAAACTATCTTAGTGATCAAGAGATTTAGAGAGATAAAGAGGATTTTAAAAGGAGAAAGAGATTTGAAAAATATAAAAATCTGCAAGGAATAGTGCAGTATTTATAGCCAGGAAATGGTAACGTCTCCTGAGGGCGGTCCCGGCGGTCCCAAATATATATGAGGGTCATTCTGCCTATCAGGGGGCCACCTCTAGGTAGACACTTGATTCGAATAAATCGAGTAGAATAATATAATATAAGTAAGTCCCGTCGGATGTAAAAATTACTTGAGGACAAGTAATAGTTAATCTTCCGGATGTCGTGTCCCAACAAGAGATGAATTTGAAATCCACAAAAGCGTTTTGTTTGATGCTTGATTGCCGAATATTTTTGATTTTTGGTTTTAAACTAAATAAAATAAAAATAAACTAAAGAATACTAGATAACGATAAGCAAGCAAATAAACGAAGAAGAATATATATAAAAGATATGCTTGCTAAGTGAAATGTTTAGATCCTTAAGTGAGATTTAATTAATTAAGTCCTTATCAATGAACCTATATTTTTCAAACAAATTATCTTCTCACAACGTTGGTTTTTATTGAAAACAATTTTTATCAAGATACCGATTACTAAATCAATGCTTAATTATTCTTACGGCTTTTGCCCGCTCGAATAACCAAAACACTAATCTAAGTAATCCAAAAATCACTAATCAATATTTCCACTTTTATAATCACACTTAATTCACTAAAAAATTTATCACTTAACAAGCATAAATAAAATCTACTCACTAAGCATACTAATCAACAAATAAGCAAACATAATCATTTTAAGCTAAATAAATCTAAATTACTAGCATTGAAAAGAGAAAGAGGATAAAACCGAATGATGAACCGAATCGAATACAAAACCACCCGATTACATAAACAAAGCAAAATGCCAAGTTTATTTTCTCTATTAGACTTTATTTACTTATTAGATGATAAAGTTTGGAACTTTATACACTAATAAGCTAGTAAACTCTTAATAAAGCTCTAAACTTAAAAAATAAGCTAGTTTATGTAACCCTTAAGCTCCACGCCAATGAGTAGAATCGATTCCATCAACACACAAGACAAACAAAGGGTTAAGACAAATAAGCTATAAGCTAAAGCTTAAATTCCAAATATTAAGTATTTTGAAATTAGAAAAGCTAAAAAGCTAAGAGATCTAAACTAATAAGATATATTATAAACTTTTGAAATAAACTAGATCTATTTTGAAAACTAAACTAAAATCAGCTAAAGGTTGATAAGCTATTTCGAAAATAAGAAAAGAACATGAATAGAAAATAAGCAAAGCTTATTTCGATTTGATTATGTGAAATTAAGCTATGAGAGCAATAAGCCAAAACAGCTTATTAAAGAAATAAATAAATAAAACCAATAAGCTATGTAATAGCTTATTAGTTTCACCACTTATTCTTAATAAGCTCAGAAAATAAGCTGAGTAAATAAGCTAGAAGGAAAGGCTTATTTTCAAAAGGAGAAATAAGCTACGTGAATAAGCAAAACAACACCATCTTCATTTAATAAGCTAATATTCGATTACAATAAGCTAAAATAAGCTGAAGAGCTTTTACAATAATCCTTATAAGCTAAACTATACTAAAATAAGCTAAAACTAAATTTGAGAGTAAAACTCCTAAAAACTAACTACTTTCTACTGCTGCTATGCGGTTGTATTTATAAGTCCCAAACCTAAGGGGTATTTTTGTAATTTTGTGTGAAGGAGCGTGCACAGGAAATTTCAATGAAATTGCATCAACCGCCTCATAAATGAGCCAATGATTGGCCATTATTGCTTCGGGATCCATTCCTAGGATGGCAGTTGTTGCCAGGCTGTTATTCCTTAGACCCACCAATCAATTGGCGCCACGTGGTCTTCCTGAAGCTTCTTCTGATGAACCAATGATTGGCTCAGATCCTGAGCCAATTATTTACCTCGTACCAGACTTCGAGCCGCCTCCCAAACCTCGGACTGACAACTGACAGCCAATCATTAGCCTCTGAACCTCGTACTAAACCTTTGACGAACCTGCAACCTCGTATGAACAGTACCTCGTACCTGCGAAGCTGACACCCAATCATTAAAATGTCACATGTCACCACCTGATTGGTGTCATGTAGCCGGTCAACTATCCCCGGCGCCGTCACCGAAGCCACCAGTCAACAGCGGTTAACGGTGGCCAACGATGGTCAACGGTGGCGGACCACCGTGAACCACCGCCTGACCATCGGTCAATGGTAGTTGACCTCCAGTAAACGGTCGTGTCTGGTTGCCACATGGCATGCCACGTGGATCCATGTGTCAGCCACGTATGTCCACGTGGCTGAGGAGTATAATAGCAAAGTTGGCATTAGCAGGGCTCGAACCTGCGACCTTTCGGTCACAGACTCAAAACTTTACCAACTGAGCTAACCTCAAGCATCATAATACATAGGGAATTAAATGGTATTTATGGGCTAATAAAGTTGGGCGAGGTCAGATTTATACAAATGGGTTAAAATGGTCTCGTAGAGTTTTTTTTAAGAAAGGTTCAAATAACAAGGAAGGTACCGTTGGACTCGTAATTTCATGCTCTTTCTAATGGAGTAATCGTGGGGTTTTTATGAGTTCGTTTGAATCTTGATAAATGTGAAAACGTCGTCGAAAGTCACCCAAAAATTACCGTTTTTGCTTCGTTTTCAATCCTTTGTACCTGTAAGACATAATAACACAATACAAACATATTTGCAACATAATTATCCATATTTTATGGTTATTAGTCCAATTTATGGTGTTTTCTGGGGTATAAATGATGTGTGTTTAAGCACACATCAACGCTCCTATTTTTGTCCTGTAGTGGGGAAGGTTAAATCTGGTGTAGAAGCTTCTATTTTGTGGAAAAACCAGATTTTGAATTTTTATATTTAATTAAAACATTTCTTTAATAAATAGAAATATTTTGTATATTTTTATTTTTGTAAAAATGTAATGTTTAAGAAAAAATATTTTCTTGATCACTAATCATGTTTAATGATTTGTTTATATAGACCTTAAGTGATTTGCGTCGAAATGAAAGTTTACGATTAATAACATGTAAACGTTTATTTTTATCGTAAACGTTTTTATATTTTGTCATCTTCAAAACGTAGAGAGGTCGAAAAATATAAATAACGCTTTTAGACATTATTTGTATTAACAGCTGTAACAACGTCCAGCACTCAAGATCCAAGCATATCGATGTCAGATATCACTTTATTAAAGAGCAAGTGGAGAATGGTGTGGTTGAGCTCTCCTTTGTCCGGATAGAATATCAGTTGGCAGACTTCTTCACCAAAGCCTTGGCAAGGGAAAGATTTGAGTTCCTTATTAACCGGCTTAGAATGAAAAGTATGTCTCCAGAAAATCTGGCAGAGAAAAACGAAGAGTAATGGTGGACACTCTTCTTGTATCCTATGTATATGATTAAACAGATAAAAACACAAAAAAAATTCAATTTTTTAAAATAGATTTTATGAAAAAGAAAATCGAAATATATAAAATCCTAAAAGCAAAATATAAATATATAAAATCAAAAAATACAAAAATATGCTTCATGACTTTTGTAATCAACAATATTTACGGCTTTAGAAATGTCATTTAATAATGACACGGAGCTGTAAATAAAGTTCGAACAAAATTTTCAAAAGTTTTCAAAACATGTCATTGGTTTGCAGTTATTTCAGACTGCAACCCGATTTCATCTTAAAGTCAAGTATATTGCCAAAAAGATAACTTGACCTCTTAACGAGAATTTAGTTTCTCAGGCATGATCTACTTCATGATCATGTAAACGCTTGTGTATACTTTGCTACCCAACCCGGGTTGTCTCATAAAATAAGTGTACGTGTCAGTGCATTTATTTTTTTCAGAATAAGAGAAATCTTATTTTTATTGGTTAAAAGTATTGTATTCAAATTAGAATCAGTTTTTCGACATCACAAAAAGATTTTCAAGAAAATTCGACTACTCGAACAAATACAATAGATTTAAAAATAGAATACGGGTCTTTGTTCGAGGGGGAGAAAGTGTTTTTTCGAATAATCTTCAACAAGTCATGGAAATTATACGAAAAAAGTTTTAACTTAACGGATAATAATCTAAGAGGGAGTTAATGTATTTTAACTCCAATGGCTTAAGTTGTCATAAATTAATAACTTTAGGGGCTTAAATATAATTTCAAGAATAGTGGCTTAGGCTTAAAACTACATACGATCAATATTGCCAACACTCCATAGTTTTTTAAAAGACTTTGGAATGTTTGGAAATATTTACATAGTTTTAAAAGCCTTGAAGTTGATTCTCACGGGATAGATTTGAGCTTATTTATTCTTCGCACAAGATGTCAAATGTATATGCGTACAAAGTGTTGTTGACTATGAGGTATCAAAACCATCAAGGGAGAAGAAGTATATACAACCCACACCCTTTTCTTATTTTTAGGCCATACCGGAAAGACAATTGTCATATCCGAAGAGACCATTAGTGGCTTTAGGGTGTATTATTTCAAAAACATAGAGGAAGAGATATCTCGTCATTCTTTGAGTATGCATCATTTGGGTTTTCAGAGGGAAGTGTTGTGAGAAGAATTAAGCAATGAGTGAGAAGAGATGTGACTGATTCAATTAATGTTTCCCCGATCGACTAACCACTAATCTTATTATCAAAGAAGTAGTAATATTTGATAAAAGAGGTACACATAGGTATGATGATTCCTTTAGATAGTCAGTATCCTGTAGGAAGAAGTGTGCACATCCGAGACTTAATTGACTTTGGTGTTATCATTTCGACTACTTAGAAGGTTTAGTTGTCTACATCCGGGACTTAATTGACTTTGGTGTTACAATTTATATCATCGTTATCCTGAAGAGAGAAATTTGCACATTCGAGACTTAATTGACTTTGGTGATACGGTTTTGAATTATGTACTTCGAGTATTCGGGCTTTATACAACAAGAATTCTTGATGCATGTACTCTTATTTTGATAAGCTTAGAAGTAAGCCTTAAACCTACTCAAGAAAGGGTTACTGGTTCGGGGGAAAGCTATGGAAGCTTCTAGTACAACAGTCGAGACGGACTATAGATTGCTGATGCGAACAATATGACTTGGTCATTCTTAGTTCTGCTAAAAATAAGGTCCAGTTTCGTACTATATCTTGTGAATATTTAAAATATGTACTCAACACTATATCTTTCCCTCATTAATTGAGGGGGAGCAATAAATATGCTGAATATAAGAACATTTTTCTCTTTAGAAACTTGAATATTTTAATCAATTGATATCCAAAATATCAAGGGATTGAATATTTTTTGTAAGGGGAGAAAATGTGATTAAAATATGCAATCAATAAACGTGATCTTAAAAAACTTAAGTGCAGTCTCCTCCTTTACATGTGTAAATTTTTTTAACAGATCGATGCACATATAAAGGGAGAGCATTTTTTAAATATGAAACTATCAAGGTACAAATGTTTTGATTAATATCACAAGTACCTTGATTGATTTTCAAACGGTTTCAATGGATACAATGGAAATACCCAAAGACCGACCATGTGCTTATTCTTATAGAGATATAAGGCGGTTAAGGATAGGTATTCGTTCCATGATCCAGCCAGAACCGGAGGGTTCTACCCAGTGACATTCCAATAGTTAGATTAGAAGTCCTTATGTATGATATAAAAAGGAGTAAAGTGAGAATGGGAATAATGCCGACTAAGACAGAGCTAGCACTGGAAATCCCAACAAGGTGCTAGTAATGAAGTCTTGGTAAGCATTGAAGGAGTAGAATAATGAAAAAGAATTATAGGATAAAGGGTCTGAAGAAAGAAGCCCTTCATACACTTAGGCAAAAACCGGGTCAATACATATGCTATCGAAAACACTAAGATGTTGTCTAGTATTGAAGATAGTCATCAATGGACCCAGTGATGCAATGCACAACCCTCCCTAGCCACTCAAGGTCTCTCAAAAGAATCTTGTTTCATTTCTCACGGAGATAAACGCATTTCTATCGACATTCTCACTCCGAGTTAGTAGATATTGAAAAGGTGGCAGTCTGCTCCAGCCTTCGATCACTAAAACTAAAACACACTTATTGAGTCTAGAGCCAAAAGAGATCATTAATAAATCTCATTAAGACAAAATTCCAGATTACACTTCTTGTTCATACACTATGAACAAAAGTGATATATCAAGAGTCCTACGCATTATCCTTGTGATCTTGCCAGAACATCTGAGTGATATTGTTTAGTATTCACAGTGACGATGGAAATCCTTCCAAAAAATTAATTCTAAAACATATAGATAATCCATACACAACTTGAATAAGCAAACCCAAATAAGCTCTAATAAGCCAAATTAATAAGGAAGAAAAGAGATAAAGGAAAATGGTATAAATGTTAGATTAAGAGAGAGTTTGGTGAGTTACACATACAACAATTGGCAACCAACACCCTCTCCATGTGTGGAGAGGGTTTCTTTTATACTAAATGAAATAAGAATCCTTCGAGGGATCTTGAGTGGCTAGGAAGGGTTGTGCAGCGTATCACTAGGTCCATGATACTTGTCTTTAATGTCAGCAATCAACCATGTGATTCTGACAGCATATGTAGTGACCCGGTTTCTGCCTAATGTTTAAGGAGGGCTGCTTGTGTTGGAAGATCCTATGCTTTAAGCTGGAAATCCTGTCAAGGATGTTCTTCTAAATTGAACCTACCTGATCACAGGTCGGTCCTCACGGAACCAGAGGTTAATGCAACCGAACTCAAGATGAATGACAAAGCTAAATTCATCTTTTATTGCTAACTGTCTTATTTCAGGATTAGACGGCGGTGTTGCAGCCTCATTCCAGTGAAATCGGATTCATAAACCACATGCTCATACTCATGCTTTCAAAGTCAATCATTCGACATCAAGACCATTGATTCTAAACTTCCTCACCATTAAAGAGCCTCAAAGTCAAATAAAGAATCGTGTATTGGGGAAGATTGTTAGACTTATGATCATATAAGTCATACAAGAATGTAACAAGTATGAGCATGTTGGTCAAGAGCACAAGATGATCAAGAAAGTTAAATCAAGATGATTCAAGTCAAGGAGACAATGCAAGATTAAAGATCTTAAGAACTCAAAGTCAAAAGATAAAGGCTCAAGATCAAGATCACGTAGCATGAATAAACAAATCCATTACCAACATGAAAAGACCAAGATAAGACCAAAGAAGGCAAAGCCCAAACGTCATATCTTCAAGATTAGGAAGATAAAGTCAAATCAAGATGACCTCCATCAAGAACATCAACATTGGGGAGATCAAAGAAGACCTCAACATTAGAGGAGATTGTTAGCCTTAATTATATTAAGTCAAACAAGAATGTTAATGGTCTTATTAAGTCTAATTAGGTCTTGTTAAGTAATTGGATAGTCGGGTATTAACGGGCTTGGAATGTAATCTAATATTGTCCATGTATCTGGCTCAAAGCCCAAGTTAAGCCAAGCTCGACCCATTAAGAAAGCCCATGTGCCAAGTAAAAGGCTATGGGTATAAAAGAAACCCTCTCCACACGTGGAGAGGGTGTTGGTTGCCATTTGTTGTATGTGTAACTCACCAAACTCTCTCTGAATCTAACATTTCTACCATTTTCCTTTATCTCTTTTCTTCCCTATTAATTCGGCTTATTAGAGCTTATTTGGGTTTGCTTATTCAAGTTGTGTATGGATTATTCCTTAAAACAGAAATAATATTTTTTATCTTTTAATTTGTATTTTTTAAAAAACATAAATAACACTTTTAATTCTAAAAATGAGATTAAAAATATATAACTAATTTATAAAATTCTGGAAAAATTATGAAATAAACTTTAAAGAATTACTAAAGTTTAGAAATTAAAACTGAAAAATAAGCAAAACCCAAATAGCAGATAATAAGCAAAAAGCTAGAATAAGCAAACTGAATTAAAGCATAAAATGAAACTGAAATGAAATGTAAACAGAAAAGACCCAAGGGCGCTACTGGTTAAGGTGTTGGTGTTGTGAATGTGAGGTAGCAGGTTCGAGTCCTGGACCTGCACTTTTTGTAAAAACGTTTTTTTCTATTTTCTTTTTGAAAAAAGCTAAAATAAGCAAAAATAAACAACTTTAACAAAGGACTTTTTGAAAAAACTTAAAAATAAGCTAGAAAAAGCTATTTAAAATGACATAATGCTAAAACTTACTAAATGACTATTTAGCTAAAACTAGCTTAGCTTTTTGGACTTAATAAGCAAATTGAAAGCAAATGAGCTAATAAAAGAACCTAAACTCAATCTAATAAGCTCTAAGGACTAGGAAATAAGCAAAAAGAATAAGCTAAAAACATCAAAAAGCTATAAAACATATTGACACTTAAAAACAGACTAAAAGGTTTTTAGAAAGGCTTTGACCAAAGTTTAAGCTAATTTATAGGACACATAAGCTCTTAACATAAGCTAAAAACAAATAAACAATAACACTTAAAGAACTCAAATAAGTTGAAATTCCGATCATAAGCTAAACAAATAAGCTAGAAAATACAGTTGAATTTGACAGACTAGACTAGTTTATTTTTGGTTTTTTTAAGAAAAATGACACTTTTTAGCTTAAATTTAAGACTCAAAAACTAATCTAACTAACTGAAAAGCTAAAAACAGATTGAAAACAAACTCAATAAGCTAAACTTAATCAAAATTAAACTAGATTAAACATAATTGTGACCACAAATGACCTGCATTAACTGACTTTTTAACAACTAATAAAGCTTGACTATTTTTGAACTAAAGTTTTCAAAAGGTTTTTCAAAAGACTTAAGACTAAAAAACAGATGAATATTGAGGTAAAGGAAACAAGATGTGAATACAAAAACCATGCCTAAAGAAAAATTTCACAAATGAGCAGTTTGAATCAACTTATGACTAGCAGGCTTAAGATTTTGATTAAGCAGCCTACAAAACTTAACACTAACTATTATAAGCTTATGAAAACTAAAATTTAGAACTAATTTGAGCTTATGAAATCTATTCTAATGACTAAAACAACCTAAGCAGTCTTAACTAGAGTTAAGACTGCTTGTCCCAAACATCCCTTTAAACTTTTTAAAATCATTTTTAAGCTAAAGACAGACTAAGATAAGCTTCAATCAGTGAAAACAAATGAAGAACTAAGCTAGATAGAGACAAATAAGCACAAATTACTAATTAATAAGCTCTAGAAATAAGCTAACTCTAATAGCAGCATTAACTGCATATTAAAACTAAAAACTTTAAAAAAACTCAAATCCAAATTCTTCTAAGCTATGATTTAACTACATTAAGCTATAATAAGACAGATTAAGCACAGATAAGCAATAATAAGCAAATAATAAACTAAAATTAAGCAGGAACAGATATTAAGCTAAAACTAAAGTAAGAGAGTGTGTACCTTGATCCCAGCTTAACAGGGATCTAAATGGCTCAAAGGAGCTTATCTACACGCTCCAGCTTGTTGTAAACAAGCTGGTAAGATCCAATAAGCCCATCCATTTCTGGCTTATCATCCTTAATAAAGCATTCCATTAAGCATAGGTATTTAAGGTGACTTTTAATGAAACAGTGCTATATAAACTGATTTAGTGAAAGCTTTAAAGAGTAAAAGAGCTTATGTAATTTCTGAAAACATTGATTAAAGCTTAATTTGCATAAAAGTAAATGACAGAATTGTAAAAATAGGATTTAAGGTAAACTCTGAATATTATTAAGAACTTGAAAAGATTACATTGCTTTAAAAAGGAAAGTACATTGAAATTAAAGATAAAAGCTGGAAAATAAAAGCTAAATTACACTACTCCTAAACTACCCTACACTAGATGATCTCTACTGTGTAAAATCCTCTCTATTTATAGTGATGAATGGATGCTTCTAGAGTCTGAGGAGCGTCTTCAAGCTATCATCTTGGCCCTTGATTCCGAATCCACCCATCTGAGCCCTTGATCCTCCTCCACGTCCTCTAAGCCAATAAGAGTGTTTAGGATTGCCAGCGTAGCTTAATGAGTGTCAGACGTGTCCAATAAATCTTCTAGAAGTACTCGTGTGTGTGGAGAGGATGAATTTACCCTATGTGTTAATTTGTTGTGTGTGAAAATAAGAGGGAAGGGGATAATGAATAGTAAATTTTGACCCGGCTTTTATCAATTGACTTGTGCTCGGGTATTAGGGATTGGTCTTGGGCTTTTTATTATGAATTGGGCCATGATTAATTTAACAAAAATATGGATTTGGAATTTTTGATTCAAGGCTCATAAAAGGCTTATGTTTTTGTTATTCAATTGTTAATGGGCTGACTTGGCCCATTAAACGGGTACGGGTCGGCTCATTAAAAATGAAAAATGCCTTCGGCTTCGTTTTCTCACTCTCTTCCAATCTCGTGCTCGGGTTTGTCCTTTTTGGCTTCCTTTTTGTCCTTTTATGAATATCCGTTACCTGCAAGACATTATTCATAAGATACACATATACAATGCATTTTTCATGTATTTTTGGTCATTTAAGCTCATTTAAATAAGAAAAATTGATATGTGATTAAACACATATCAAAAATCCCCCATACTAAGCTATTGTCGTGTCCTCGCGCAATGTCATAAATACACACTTAGAAAACCAAAAATTTCAACCCCCTTAGACTAATTACCTCGAAAAGTAGCTAAGTGTTTTCTAAGGTGATAAGAAAATCAATAGTTTTGAAAAGCATCGGTTTTACCTTTTTTTTATATATATATGCATATTTTATTATCATTCATACATATCATAACTTAAAGGATCAAGAAACACTATGTCCAAAAGAATAAATTCATCATCCTTGATTTTTCACCCGCCTCAAACCAAGCTTAAAAACGAAATCATTGTTAAATACAAGTTAAGATGCTAACACTACTCATAAATGCTAATTGTGTATGCATAGCTACTTTTTGCTCCTTTATTCCTAAGTCCTCTAAGGATTTTATTCTTATTATTGGTGACAAATTAATTAAGTCCTTATTTATCTAAAGTAAACCCGGTTTAGACCATAATTAGTTTGAAATTATTTCCTAAACAGACGATATGGTGAGAATAAGGTCCACATTAAGGTTCTAATTTCGCATGATTTAGGGGTTATCCTTTTTATTTCATCCGAAACAACTCAACTATGAGTCCAGAGACGAAGGCTTTATTTAGATAACCCTGGAGTTAAAATTTGGCTTTATTCTTATTATTATTATAGCAACATTATTAAACATCGGTCCTTTAAACAACTAACACATCGGGCGTCCTAACCGACAAGAGCCAGTAGTCTTATTTCGACCTCGGTAATTTCCTCGACCTTTTGGAAGGCTGCAACATCGGGAGCGAACCGACCAGATGCAGCAAACTTTTATCAGTCTCGGATTATTATTCTTGCTATGGGCCTTCTTTTGAAGATTGCCACATCGGCAGCGAACTGACCAGAGACAGTAAACTTTTATCATCCCAAAGTTTTTATTATTATTATTATTATTATTATTATTACCTCCACCTTTTAAACGACTGTCACATCGGAATGCGAGCCGACCATGATCTAGAAGTCTTATTTCGGCTTCGGCTTATTTTATTATTATTAATATAGCCAAATTTCAAGTCCTGTGGTCTTTTAACTACCTAGACAACAGTAGCGAGCCATCATGAATCGGTAGCCTATTCTCCACAACATTGAAAAAACCTCGATGTGTACCTTACTTTCACCAGAAGGAATCTCTACGAAGGGATCTAAACTAAGAATCGCAAAAATCAAAGCAACTTTATTTATTTAACAAATATATAATGTTTATTAAGCTGATGGGAGCAAAAAACCATAATTAACCTCTATGAGCTCTAAAGAGATCCAACTACACCACGCTTAACATCTAACTTATACTCGACTCTATCATTTCTCATTTTTCGCAAATTTAAAATCTTGACTAAAAAGATCCGCGAAGTCTTAGTCTAATAAAAACAAGCTTAGCATATTTAAAGTCTATTATGGAAACTTGCAAACTCTTGGCTTTTTCAAGCTAGAATTCGCGTTTTTATGCTTGTATAAAAGACTAGCAAAAGCTTAAATTTATATAGGTTAAGGGGCAAGCTAGAGTGCAACATGCTCGATCAAGTCAAAATTTATTCTCAAAAAGATAAAAATTCGTCTCAAAACACTTAATTTTTTTTTAATTTGGCCTAAAAATCACACATTTTTACTATTTTTGGTGGTAAAACGGGGTTACGTGAAGACAAATCAAATGCAAGTAAGATCAAATTGAAAGATCCCCCCATACTAGACTAAACATTGTCCTCAATGTTTAAAGGGTATCTACGTAAATCTAAAGCCGTTTATTAATTATGCTAATAGATAAACGTTAATCAATAAGATCTAGGATATCAGATTCCCATAAATAAGCATGCTAAGGATTGAAGATTGAGTGAACGATGGATAAAACTACGAGCACGAGAGTCTTCATAATCCGGGCAATTCTGGACATAAAACACAAACCACGAAACACGAGAAAGGAAGAGGCGAGCCTCCTCACGTCACGCTTATTATAAAAAAAGAAAAAAAAATAGAAACACGGGTTGCCTCCCAATAAGCGCTTGTTTATGTGCGAGTCTCTATCGTGATATTAAAGACGAAACATGTGGAAGAGCAAATATCCATCAGACTTTCATTCAAGATGTTTGGATAAACATTAAAGCACATGAAAGTTCCACTCCGATGAGATGCCACCAGTTCAAGAGAAGAAAAATGAAAAGCGGAGATGCCGGGGTCAAAAATTGTATCTTCACTCCTGGAGGAGGGAAGAAAAGGAGATTCCACCGGATAGGTGAAATAAGGAAGAAAAATTTAGATAACATATGTGAGGGAAAGATAATGGCGATCCTCAAAAGGCAAGCTCACATATGTTGGAGAAAAAGTTTTCTCATGAATCCCGAGGTCAAAAACTTTGACCATACTTTTCAAATTTTCATTATCAGGTTCATCCTTTAAGTTCTTTCGGGTCATGATCTAAAAACACCCCAGGAGGGAGATTAGGGATAGTGTCATTAATAAGCAAACTCTCAAGATAGATTATATCTCCCTCCGAGTCATAATAATCGTCCTCAAAATCCGGAGAAGTATCAATAGAATATTTTATCACCTTAAGATCCTCAAAATAAAGTTCTTTCGGAGGGAGAGGAGATGATGGATCATCATTCAATAACTTCTCGAGTAGAAGAATGTCTCTCTTCGGATCAAAATCGGCACCATCAATTCCCCGGTGGAATTGAATCACTTGTAAGACAAGCTTCGATCTCATCAATATCACCTCCTGGGTCGAAACACTCATCTTTATTAGCATCTAAAAGAGGTGTGACAAGGAAAGCTGGCTCATCAAGGTTAGAAACATAAGATTCCTCACTCTCGATGTTCTCTAACACCTCATAAAAAAGAGGATTTACGTCACTAGAGATATATTCGTCATCGAATTTGAAAAGAGGGTTCGAGTAAATTTTAACCATATCTTCCGGAACGTCCTCATCGGATAGTGACTCGTCATCACTAGAGGTAAAATCTCCATTTGAATCGAAGAGAGGATAGAGAAAGTCACAAAATTTTCCCCTAAAACGTCAAGAGGGGGAGAATCATCAAAAAAGGCAAATCATATTCACTATCATTATCGGAAGTATCCTTGGACTCACTTGGGATTGGGACAAGGTCCTCAACACTAGACTTTATTACTTCGTCCGATTCCTTTTCAAGAATAGTGCTAAAATGCTCATCCCCCATGATGAGAGAGTCCTCGGGCTTTATAGTCGGTAAAACGGGTGTGATTACAATAGATGGAGTTATTTGAGAAATAATTTCATTCAAAGGAATAGTACTCTCCTCATCATCATCGTCATCATAGAAAATAGAATTGATGTAACACCCCCAAAATAGGTCGTAGCGGAATATGGGTTTGGGATCGTTACTTCATAGATCAACATCACAAGATATATAAGAACGACTTTTAAAAGTGTCGTTTAAAACTGATACATTGGATTTTCAACATTATTATGCATACAATAAAGCTCTTTTTGTCGACAAATTTCAAGCAGATCTAGCATCGTATCTTCCATATTTTGCTTTTGATCTTCACAAACTTTTGTGCACCACACATTTCTTCAATTAGTTGACGAAAGACGGAATTTGGTGAGGGAACTTGCTTTTCCTGAGCTGCTTGCTTTTGGGCAAGTAATCTTGCTCTCTTTGAGCTGCAAGTAAAACCTCCTGCTTATGTAACTCTTGATTCATTCTTTCCGTAAAATCTTCCATCATTTTATAAAGCTCGTTCTTTGTTTCACTATCAAAGAAAGGAATGACTTCTGGAATTTCTTGAGGCTGATGATTGTCGAACTGCTGCTGGGGTTGAATTTGGTCAAAACCGAATGAATTAGAATAATTGAAATTTTGGTTCATCGGTTGACACTGAAAATTTTCATGAAGAACCCCGCAATTTTCACAAGGAAATTGTTGTGGTTGACTCGGAAAATAATGTAGAGGTTGGTTAAATCCAAAGTCTTGATTGTAACAGGGACCCTGATAAATGTCACGAGTGTGTTTCCTGTTTGACAATCGTTTAACCCGGATTGAGAATTCCCTCACAAAATTCACACGGGTATGTCTGTATTTGTATTGTGGAGGTTGGTTGAGAAGTTTTTGGTGTTTCAATTCATAAGAATAGATTTTGGTCATAGACAAAATCATTCCGGATCCTACATTGCTACAGCTCAGACAAGTTTCCACCATTTATCGAAACTCCACAATCGGCAAACCAAAATAGTTATACGAAGACATGTCGAAGAATTAAATGGATAAGAGGATAAAGAAGATAATAATTAAATGTAGTAAGAGGATAAAGTAGAATATTTTTGAAAAATTAAATATTTTTTTTATAAGGATAATAAAATAAAAATATTTTTTGTATTTTTAATATTGATAAAAGAAAAGAAAAATATTTTTGGATTTTTATATTTTTTATAAGAACGAAAATAAAAATTTCGAAAGAAGATGATCTTCAAGGCTCGAACAGAACAATCCCGTAAAAATATCGCTACCCTCTCCCCAAGCAGCGCGCCATTTTGGATATTGTCTTTTTCAAGCGTATCAATAAAACCTCAGATATTATAATTATAGTATATACTATTTTTAAATTACAGTATACGTGACGCAAGCTAAGTATCATACAAAACTATTTTAGAAAAAGACTAAAAGTAATCAACCGGTAATCGTTTTTCCTCGGCGACGAGGTGAATGGAAATCTACGTTCAAGTTGTAAATCGAGCTTGATTGTCATAAAAGTTTTTTGTTTTGGTTTTAAACTATTTTTTAAACTAAAAATTAAACTAATATTAATTCTAAGATTTAAAACTACAAGGTTATACTAAAATTGATCTAAAAGATATAAATGACAAATTGATGCTAAAGTGGGCGAGGCATGTTTCCTAAGTGCGCGGCTTAGGTTTAACGAATTAAAATCCTTAGAAAACAAGTTTCAAGAAATTAAATGACAAGTAAAGTAAAAGCTTTTTAAAATAAATGACAAGAATTTAAATTGCATTAAAGTAAATACGGTTTGTAAATTGATATTATTTGTATACCTTTTTAAAACCGCACTTAAATTCCAAATCACTAATCACTTAGCAATCACAAGTTAAACTACTCACTACGCATCATGATCAAATAAGCAAAGCAAAACATTTTAAATTAAACTACACTATTTAATTGAAAATATAGATAGAAAATATGACAAATTGATGAGCCACAAAATAAACGATAACCATCACGATCTTACTACTTAAAACAATATGTTTATCACTTTTATGGACTCTATTCATAATTAGCAAATAAAGGTGTCAACTTTATCTACTAATTACTTTCATAAAAACTATAAAGATCAAAACTTTATCTATTTATCAACCTTATAAGACCCTTAAGCTCCGGCCTTAGATGTAGAAAGATGGAATAAGAAATAAGACATGAAAAGTTAGGACAAAATAAGATGAAAAACCTTTTTAGAAAAAAATAAAGCTATTTTGAAAACTAAATTTGTAAAATAAAAACAAGATTAATCTATATATTTAAAAAAAATACTATTGAAATTAAAAACTAGAATAAACTCAAAAAGGCTTCAAGGCTTTTCGAAGAAATGATGAAGAATTAGCTTATAATAAGCCACTTCTCAAATAAGCTCAAGTACCCTTCGAAATAAGCCCTAGCTTAATTAAGATATAAGAAAATTAGTAAAGTTTAGAACTTTATGACTAAATAAGTAGAAATATAAGCTCTCGAAGATAAAGGTGCTCAAGACTTAATGAATAAGTCGAGTAGGAGACTCATGACACCCTTTTTAGCATTCGAATCGAGCTTAATCAAACAATAAGCACTTTTGAAAAAGAAAAGAAAAGAAAAGAGATTAAAAGATGAAATAAGCAAAAGCTTATTTAGATCTATAAGCTTAGATTCAATCAAATAAGCTAAAAGATAGCTAACTTGAAATAGAAAATAAGCTATTAAAACAAATAAGCCCAGTGGCTTCTTATTCGAATAAGAAAAGAAATGAAAAGGAAAGAAAGTAAGCAAAGAACTGAAATAAAGCAATAAACCAACCTCCATATTTCATTAATAAGCTCAAAGGATCTTTTACAATAAACCAAATAAGCTAGAAAAGCTTTTATACAGTTGAAATAGCAAAAACAAAACACCCCCCCCCCCCCCCCCCCCCCCCCCCCAAAAAAACCCCCCCCCCCCCCCCCCCCCCCCCCCCCCCCCCCCCCCCCCCCCCCCCCCCCCCCCCCACCCCCCCCCCCCCCCCCCCCCCCCCCCCCCCCCCCCCCATCTATAAGGCTTCACACTAAAAACTAAAATTTGAGAGTAAACTACAAAATCCTAACTCCTCTAAATGAGCTGATGCGTCAGTGTTATATAGGCCCAAAGGGGTGCGGGGGTATTTTTGTCTTTTCTAGCCATCAAGAACTGTTATAGTGCAAATATAAGGGTAATGTCGTTCCATTTTTTAGCCTCCCCTCGTTATTAACAAGCGTACCTCGTACGCCAGCTAATAACAGCTGGATCCACCAATCATATGATGACACGTCAGCCTTCCAGAAGCCTCGATCCAACAACCTCGTATTGCTACAGTACCTCGTACCTGCACAACCTGCCATCAATCATTAGCAGGCCACGTGTCACCACCTGAGTGGTGCCACGTGGCGTAATCACTGTTCCGACACAGTCATCGGGCCACACCGGACAACACCGGTCATCTGGCGGCGTCAAAAATGGTGGCGGGCGACGGTCAATGGTGGCGGACCATCACCGGAACACCGCCGGACCACCGGTCAACGACGGCAGTCAACAGTGGTCGGCGATGGTTAACGGTGTCAGACCACCGCCGGATCACCGGTCAACGGTTGTTGACCGCCTGTCAACAGGCGGGTCATGTCGGGTAATGGGCCGGGTCTGAATCGGGTCGGGGGTCCTGGTCTGGATGGGCCAACGGCTGGCCACGTGGACCATAGCACTAATACCTCAAATTGGACAAGGGGATCGGACCCATGACCTCTTGGTCATAAGCTTAAGCCACACCCCTGAGCCAACTGAGCTAGGGCAAAGTTACATTATTGATATGCAATATTTAATATTTAAGGGCTAATTTGTTTGGGCTGGGTTATTATTAGCAAATAAGAAAGGCTCAAGTGGTGAGTAAGGTACCGTTAAACTTGTAATTTCGTGCTCATTCCAATGGAGTGATTGAGGAATTTTCACGACCTTCGTTTGGATCTCGGATAAATGCAAAAAACGTCGTCGGAAAGTTATCCAAAAATTACCGTTTTTGCTTTGTTTTCAATCCTTTGTACCTGTAAGGCATAAAAACACAATACAAACATATTTACAACATATTTATCCATATTTTAGTGTTTTAGTCTGTTTATTAGCATTTTCTGGGGTACAAATGATGTGTGTTTTAGCACACATCAATTATTATTATTTTATGTACATGAATTAGGTTACGATACACCCATGCAAGATTGATAGTTTGAACCCTATCTATATACATTTTCGTATTTTTAGGTCATTTACGAGTCAATCTATTTTACTAATTATTATTTTTTTCGTACGCGTTTACTTTTAATTCTTATTATATAGTTAAATCGCGTAAGTTAAAATCAACAATTAGCGTAAGCGGGCAACCAAACAAATTAAAGTTTACGTCAAGTAATCATTATATTATTATTACTAAAGTAATAATTTACTTATTATGTTTTATTTTTATCGGTTACGTAAAACGTTACGTTTCGCGATAAATTACGTTTAGGCATACCCGGACCACCAAAATAAATATACGCTTCAACAAATAACCATTATTATTTCTAATGATCAAAGTTTATAAAACTTTGCCTAAGTATATCATATGTGACGCCCATATACATAAAGGAAATAAACAAGACATACAATTGATACAAGTATACAACTTACATTTTCTTACAACTTATTAAATACAAGATTATTACTTCAATTCACTTTCTTTTATACAAGAAATGGCAAGTAAATATCTAGTGACATCAATCCTTGAAATCATGGGATAATTCACTCCTTAGGAGACATAGAAACATAAGCCTTTATTAGCTAGCAATGTACACATCTTTAGACTTAGAAATTTAGCTAGTGATTTTGACCAAACTTTCCTTAAGACCCTCATTTGTGTTCCTTGACCACTATTGCAATCTTTTGATCTAGTAGATCTATATAATTATTGTATATGAGTTTAACACATACATACACTTAACACTTGGTGTAAAAGATCAAAACTCTCTCCCTTTTTCTCCTTTGAAGCCCACGGCTCAAAACACTCTTCCCACTCAATCCATACAAATTTTTCTACCACTTATACAAGCATACACACAACATATCTAAGACCTACTAAGATGGTTTGAAGGTTAGGTTAAGTATTTTCAAGTGTTGAAGCAAGAAAGTAAAAATTAGGGTTTCTTGTGAAATTAAGGTTTCTAATCTTGCAAGGCTCTGAATTTAAAAATCTAAACTGGGTTTAGATTATATTTCTCATATCATTTATCACCTTAAGATTATCTATAAGCCCTCACCTTTTCATTTTCATGATTTTATGTGTATATTAGTTCTATATGGCAAAATCACCATTAAGATGCTCTTAAACATGTAAAACATATTTTTGCTTGTGATTATAATTTTGTACACTTATTCATGTGTTATGTGGTTGAATATATTATGGTATAATGGCTTGTGGAAAGACTTGTGATATTTTATGCATGTTAAAAAGTATATAAAAAAAATTTATACAAATAAAACTCAAAAGATATATAAGGGGTTGTTTTGGTCCGAATTTTTGGACATGGATTTTATATTTTATAAAAATAGTAGTCTCATGATGATTCCAAAATGATAAGAAACTCGAAAAAACCGATTTATAACGAAAAAGATACGACGATTACAAGTTTACGATAATTAATACTTTTATAAAAATAATTTTTAATAATTAGTTATTGTTCATCAGGGACTATATTTTTGGAAAAAAAACATCATAAATAAATGAACTTTTAAATACGAATATGTACTCGAGATCGCTAAAAACGGAGTTAAACGATTAAGTTACGAAATTTACAGTTATAATAAATCTCTAATAAATATATATATAAATGTTTATGACAGTAAAAATCAATATTTTTCAAGAAAAACTAAAATTTTGAAAACGTTATTTTTGATAACTTCGTCTTAATACGAAGCAGTGGACGTTAAGAAACGAAAGAAGGACTAAAACGAGAAAAGTTACGCCAGTTTTATAAAGTTTACTTATAAACGGTTTTTACTTATAAATATGATTTCACTAAAAACGATCTAGATGGTGATGTTAGCTATATAGATTATTATGTGGTACTAGTTAATCAAAAGTATTTATATTTATAGGGATTTTCATTATGAGGCCTCTTCGGGGTGGCGTATGACGAGTTGTTGGGATTTACGATCTTAAAGTGTCTAGCTCCTCTACGTCACTACTTTTGGGGACCTCGTAATTATGATAGCTCCCGAACGATAGTATGATGAACTATACGACCTATAAAATAATCAAAGTGTTGTACTATAGAATCCTATAATTGGATTAGGTGGCCTATCGGTTTCCTTTCGTGACGCATTTTTCTATTGTGAATACTTCTGATTACAATTCACTCGAGGTGAGTTCATTGCCCTTTTTACTACTTGATTGTTTTACTAACTTTACGGGGTGATATTACATTGCTTGTTTTACTATTGACACAAAGTGTTTGCTTTCAAAGTGTATGCTATCAGATTACTGCTTGATTATTTATGCCTAAGTTACCTTTTTGCCGTGATAGTCCCTATTTATCATGAAAACCGTTAATTGATATTGTGATAATGTGGAGTTTTATGGATTGATCCTTCGGGTCTGACAATCCCACCTTTCTTGGGTCACTAGTTTGTTCAAGGTGCATTTAACATTGTATGTGTTCGGTTGTTGGCAAGATCCTTTATTTGTTTTGGGGCACAAATTAGTTAAGCTTCGGAGGTCATGAGGCTTAGTGCAATAATAAACGTTTTGGACTACTGAATGTGTTTCAGAGTCTACTATTACTTCGATCTTGTGGTCCACCTTTTTACCGATAAACCTATGATTTCACTCAACCTTTGTGTTGACTTTTAGCATGTAATTTCAGGTCCTAGGGTATGAAGATCGGAGGGGAGCCGTGGCGGATATCAATGAAGATGGTATATGTGTTTACTATATTCCAATGCATCTTTTATATCTTTAAAGAACTTAAGTCATCTTTTGGTTTTATGAAGCTTTTGTTTAATTAACAGATGTACTTGAAATGTTTATGACTTTTAAAACATATGGGACCTAATGTATGAACTCTGATATTTTGCTATGGCATCGAATAAAATCTTATCTTAAAACGTCCATTTAAGGTCGTTTCCTATATCTTGATTGTTGTACTTTGACGTAGCACCCCATTGTTACCATTCCGCTGCTACCTGATTTTGGGGGTGTTACAGATGGTACCAGAGCCAAGGTTATAGGGAACTGGGTTCATTTCAAGACCTAGTTATTACCCACAAATTTCAGTTATTCTTTCCTTTCTTTTTAAATACAAAATGCTTCATCGCTATCTGATATATCCACAGCGCGCGTATTCCCTGATCCTTACTTACTTTTCCGATTGTCATTATTGCATTATATATAATCTTATATATATAATACTTGGTTTAAATTCGATCTCTTACGTCTATCTTTTGACATATCAATATCTATTCGTATCGGTCAATTATATAAATATTGACCATTCCGATTAATTCATGAGTATTATAGAAATTTTATTTTCTTGGTTAGTACCAACACCATTTTACGTAGTTGCACCTTAGTCTTGTTAAATCACGTGTTCAAAATAGACTTGTTGCCAACCCGGCTAGGAAGTTTTGATGTTATCATTGGAATGGATTGGTTGGCATACCACCGAGCTCTCATCGATTGTTATGAGAAGATTGTCCGTATTCCTCTTCCGAATGGCGAGATTCTTGAAGTTCAAGGCGAGAAGCCGAAAAAGGATCTTGGATCACTTGCGTGTATCAAGGCTGATAAGAAAAAGCTTGATGACATCCGTGTTGTCCAAGAATTTCCCTGAGGTATTTCCAGATGATCTGTTAGGTTTACCTCATGTGCGAGAGGTAGAATTTTGCATCGATTTGGATTCCAGGCGCATCGTCAGTTGTTTAGATCTCCATAAGGTTAGCCCTTTAGAAAATCGTTAGATTTGTCGAACCAGCTTAAAGAACTCAAGAGATAGGGTTTTATTCGACCAAGTCACTCACCATGGGGAGCACCCGTGCTCTTTGTCAAGAAGAAAGACGGTTCGATGAGAATGTGTATTGACTACAGGGAACTAAACAAGTTGACTATAAAGAACCGTTACCCTCTCCCCAGAATTGACGACTTGTTTGATCAATTACAAGGTGCGTGTTATTTCTCAAAGATAGATCTTCGCTCAGGATATCATCAGTTGAGAGTCCGAGAGGAAGATATACCGAAGACCGCATTTAGAACATGTTATGGACACTTTGAGTTCACAGTCATGCCATTTGGACTGACAAACGCGCCAGCAATTTATGGACTTAATGAACCGCGTCTGCAAGCCGTATTTGGACAAATTCGTAATTGTGTTCATTGACGACATCTTAATCTACTCAAAGTCAGAAGAAGAGCATGAAGTCCACCTGAAGACGATTTTAGACTTACTCAAGAAGGAGAAGTTGTACGCCAAATTTTCAAAGTGCGAATTTTGGTTACAAGAAGTACAGTTCCTAGGACATGTGGTCAACCGTGACGGTATCCACGTAGATCCTAGCAAGATTGAGTCGGTCAAGAACTGGAAGACCCTTGAGTCACCAACAGAAATCCGTTCATTTCTAGGATTGGCAGGATACTACCGAAGGTTTATCGAGAATTTCTCCAAGATCGCCAAGCCTCTCACCTTGTTGACTCAAAAGAATAAGACATATGTGTGGGGAAATGAACAAGATGAAGCTTTCCGCATTCTGAAGGAGAAGCTATGCAATGCTCCTGTGTTAGCACTCCCCGATGGACCAAACGACTTTGTGGTCTATTGTGATGCATCGAAACAAGGTTTTGGGTGCGTGCTTGATTCAGCGGGGCAAAGTGGATAGCGTATGCGTCTCAAGACTGTTGAAGAGCTTGAGAAAATTTATTTCCACCCATGACTGGAATTAGGTTGTGGTGGTGTTCGCTCTTAAAATCTAGAGACATTATCTTTATGGGACGAAAAGTGTTATCTACATTGACCACAAGAGTCTCCAGTACATATTTGACCAGAAAGATTTGAATATGCGCCAAAGGAGGTGGATCGAACTTCTTAGTGATTATGAATGTGATATCAAATACCACCTAGGCAAGGCAAATGTGGTGGCAGATGCCTTGAGCAGAAAAAAAGGACTCAAGCCAAGAAGAGTACGTGCTATGGAGTTTACTATTTCATTTAGAACTTAGACTAAGGATTTTGGGAAGCGCTGAGCGAAAGCTTCCAAGGTAGGATCCTCAAAGCCCCTGCTGAATGCTACGAGGATAGAAAACACACTTTGAGCAACGAGATGGATGGCGAAAATTTACTTCTTTGATGTATTGGATTCATCGGTGGTGATGTAAGGAAATTGATCATGGTTTGAGCTCATACATCTAGATATTCTGTTACATTCGGGTTGCAGATAAGATGTACTATATCTGAGAGGACTTTTTTTGTATTGTGGCCTGGTATGAAAGAGAGACATTGCTGAGTACGTTGAGATGTTTACGTGCTCTAAGTTAAGCCGAAATCAGAATCCCTTAGATTTCTTCTGCAACCAGAAACTTCCTGGTGGAAAGAGGAAAAGTTAACAATGGACTGTATCACAAAGTTGCCTTAAAAGATCGTGGGTATGGATACGATTTGGGTCTATTGGGATAGGACTGACCAAGTCGGCTCACTTCCTACCTATTCGTGAAGACTACAAAACAAAGAAGCTGGCAAAGATTTATGTCAACGAGATTGTAGCGAGACATGGTGTGCCGGTGTCAATCATTTCAGACCGTGATGGTCGATTCATGTCACACTTATGTCAAGCTCTTCAAGAAGCGTTGGGTACAAGACTAGACATGAGTACGACTTACCGCCCTCAGACCGACGGTCAGAGTGAGTGTACTATTCAGACGCCGGAGGATATGCTTCGAGCTTGTGTTATGGATTTTGGTAGCAGTTGGGATACTCATCTTCCATTGATTGAGTTTTCTTATAATAATAGTTACCACACGAGCATTAAGTGTGCACCATTCGAGGCTCTGTACGGGCGAAAATGTGATACCCCCGTGATAATTTTAAATATAGACTGAAGTTGGGAGGAAAGTAAGGCTTATTGGACTGAATTGTGAACTGAACTGATTGAAAAGATTGTTCAAATTAAGGAAAGATTGAAGATGGCTAGGAGTCGCCAGAAAAGCTATGCCGATAAGAGGCGTAAGCCTCTTGAATTCAAAGTTGGAGACCGAGTGTTACTTAAGGTATCGCCATGAAGGTTAGTGGTACGATTGGTAGAAAGGAAAGCTAGACCTCGATATGTGGGAACATTCAAAATCGATGGAGCGTGTTGGACAGTGGCATTATCGGGTGGAAGTGTACCCAGGAGCTAAGCTGTGTCCACGACACGTTTCATGTGTCAAACCTCAAGAAATGTTTGGCTGAGCCAGATGTTCAGGTGCCTTTGGATGAGATCGAGATTGATGAAAATCTGCGATTTGTCGAAGAGCCTATTGAGATCGTAGAACGAGATGTGAAAAAGCTAAAGCGAAGAAGAATTCCATTGGTCAAAGTTCTGTTGCGAAACTCTCCGGCAGAGCTGAGTATACTTGGAACGTGAGACCAATTCCGGAAGAAATATCTAATCTTTTCTCTGAACCCGTCCCCTCTTCAGGTGTTGCAACCTGAGCCTTAAGGACAAGGCTCTTCTAACCGGAGGAGACTGTAACATTCCGTATTTTCAGGTCATTTACGACGTCATCTATTTTACTATTTTTTTTCGTACGCGTTTACTTTTAATTCTTATTATATAGTTAAATCGCGTAAGTTAAAAATCAACAATTAGCGTAAGCGGGCACCAAACAAATTAAAGTTTACGTCAAGTAATCATTATATTATTATTACTAAAGTAATAATTTACTTATTATGTTTTATTTTTATCGGTTACGTAAAACGTTACGTTTCGCGATAAATTACGTTTAGGCATACCCGGAACCACCAAAATAAATATACGCTTCAACAAATAACCATTATTATTTCTAATGATCAAAGTTTATAAAACTTTGCCTAAGTATATCATATGTGACGCCCATATACATAAAGGAAATAACAAGGACATACAATTGATTCAAAGTATGACAAACTTACATTTACTTACAACTTATTAAATACAAGTATACCTTCAATTCTTTCTTTTATACAAGATAAATGGCAAGTAAATATCTAGTGACATCAATCCTTGAAATCATGGGATAATTCACTCCTTAGGAGACATAGAAACATAAGCCTTTATTAGCTAGCAATGTACACATCTTTAGACTTAGAAATTTAGCTAGTGATTTTGACCAAACTTTCCTTAAGACCCTCATTTGTGTTCCTTGACCACTATTGCAATCTTTTGACTAGCTCTGAATCATATATAATACATGTATATGAGATAAACACATACATACACTTAACACTTGGTGTAAAAGATCAAAACTCTCTCCCTTTTTCTCCTTTGAAGCCCACGGCTCAAAACACTCTTCCCACTCAATCCATACAAATTTTTCTACCACTTATACAAGCATACACACAACATATCTAAGACCTACTAAGATGGTTTGAAAGTAGTGTTTAGTATTTTCAAAGATTGTTGAAGCTAAGAAAGTGAAATTAGGGTTTCTTGGGAAATTAAGGTTTCTAATCTTGCAAGCTTGGTTTAAAAATCTAAACAAGGGTTTAGATTATATTTCTCATCATCATTTATCACCTTAAGGTTATCTATAAGCCCTCACCTTTTCATTTTCATGATTTTATGAGTATATTAGTTCTATATGGCAAAATCACCATTAGGATGCTTTTAAACATGTAAAACATATTTTTGCTTGTGATTATAATTTTGTACACTTATTCATGTGTTATGTGGTTGAATATATTATGGTATAATGGCTTGTGGAAGACTTGTGATTAATTTATGTAGTTAAAAAGTATATAAAAACAAAGTTATACAAATAAACTCAAAAGATATATAAGGGGCTGTTTTGGTCCGAATTTTTGGACATGGATTTTATATTTTATAAAAATAGTACGTCTCATGACGATTCCAAAATGATAAGAAACTCAAAAAACCAATTTATAACGAAAAAGATACGACGATTACAAGTTTACGATAATTAATACTTTTATAAAAATAATTTTATAAAAAGTTACTGTTAATCGGGACTTTTTTTTTGTAAGAACCATTCATATATAAAATAGAATTTTATATTACGAAGGACGTACTCGAAAGAATTGCTAAAAACGGAGTTAAAACGAATAAGTTACGACATTTACGAGATTTACGATAACTAAATCTATAAAATATATATATTAATGTTATGAACAGTAAAAATCACTATTCATCAGAATAACTCAAAATTTTGAAAATTTGATATTTTGATTATCGTCTTAATACGAGGTTCTATCATTAGCGTGACGTAAGAAACGAAGAAACGGCACTAAAAACGAGAATGTTACGCCAGTTTTACTAAAGTATACCCTTATAACGTTTTTTCTATTTTAATATGATTTCATAAAACGATTAGTGGTGATGTAGCTATATAGAATTATATGTGGCGTTACTCTAGTTAATCAAAGTCCTTTATTACTCGGGAGTTTCATAATGAGGCCTCTTCAGGGTGCCGTATCGAACGAGTTGTTGGATTACGATTTAAAAGTGTCCCTAGCTCCTCATTACGTCACTACATGAACCTCTTAATTATGATAGCCCGAAACGATAGTATGATGATCTATACGACCTATAAAATAATCAACGTGTTTCAGTATCTTTATACGGACCTATTTTTGGATTGGTTGCCTTCGGATTCCTTCGTGACGCATTTTTCTATTGTGAATAATTGTTGATTTCCATTCACTCGAGCTTGAGTTCATAGCCCCCCTTTTCTACTACTGATTTTTTTACAAAATTTACGGGTGAATACCATGCTTATCCCCTGTCTTTTACTATTGGACACAAGTGTTTTTTAAAGAGTTATGTTCTATCATATTACTCCTGAATTAATAATGCTTAAGTTTACCTTATTCGTGAAGTTCTTCCTATTTATCATGAACCGTTAATTGCTATTGTAGTAAGCGCGAGTGTTGTGGATAGATCTATCGGGACTGACAATCCCCACCTTTCCTTGGGTCACTAGTTTGATCAAGGTGCATTTAACATTGAGAGGTGTTAGGTTGTTGGCAAGCATCCTATATTCTGATTGGGGCACAAATCTAGTTAAGGCTTCGGGGTCATGAGCTTAGTGCAATAATAAACGTTTTGGACTACTGAATGTGTTTCAGAGTCTACTATTACTTCGATCTTGTGGTCCACCCTTTTTACCGATAAACCTATGATTTCACTCAACCTTTGTGTTGACTTTTAGCATGTAATTTCAGGTCCTAGGGTATGAAGATCGGAGGGGAGCCGTGGCGGATATCAATGAAGATGGATTCTGTGTTTATCTATATTCAATGCAACTTTTATTATCTTTAAAAACTTAAGTCATCTTTTGGTATTATGAAGCTTTTGTTTAATTAAATATGTACTTGAAATGTTTATGACTTTTAAAACATATGGGACCTAATGTATAAACTCTGATATTTTGCTATGGCATCGAATGAAATCTTATCTTAAAACGTCCATTTAAGGTCGTTTCCTATATCTTGATTGTTGTCTCCCCGTTAAGCTCCATCCTACGGTAGCACCCCATTGTTACCATTCCGCTGCTACCTGATTTTGGGGGTGTTACATCTAATATATATTTCGTTGGGCTTCTCCTATAAGAAAATAATATTTCATTTCTTCATCATTGTTATAAAACTAATTGTTGACATAGGAATTTGTATAAACTGAGACAAGTTCTATAAACTATGCACAATTATAATATTCTTAATAGAAAGGCTTTTAGAGATGACAGCATATGTCACCATCCTTACTCCATTTATATTTTTGGTATCAAAATCTTAAATAAGTAATACTAGTACTTGTGTGTTTCATTCATTTAGACATTCAATTCAACCAGAGGTTTTTATAAGCTTACCATGCAAATATGTTTTTTTTGTAACACAAATAGTTGAGTAAATAATTAATCAGCCAATTTATGTCCAAAAGTCCTACTATATTCATTGTTAATATCTTTTGTGATTTCTCTGATTTATGGTATATAATTATAATTTGTATCGTGTCATATTTATAATAAACAACATATTACTTATCACAATACTTATGTGTAGCCTATGATTACATATTAAAATGATGGTTAAAGATATACCTTTAATCTAGACAAAGGTTGATCGAACATAAACCAAAACCAAACTCGAAATTAAACTCGAGCACCAAGATCTAATGAAATATAATCAGCACTCAAAATCCAAGCACGAACCGTCAAATTCAGACACGAATCCCAACTCAACCCGATACATGAACCAGAACTCAGAAAGTCAAACAGGATAACCCAATCCAGATTTTTTGCCTACACATGTAAACTTTCCTTGGTTGCGGGCTTCGTATTGATGTCGTTTTGATGTATATATGTCGATCGTGTTTATTATTTTTAACTTGCTGCCGTCTAATGGTTTGCAATGGTTTAGGGTTAGGATGTGATAATGAGCAATTACTCCTCATATTTGTATTCGTAACCGATCGAATATTATGGGATTATGTGATCACGTATTTTTTAACTTAGACTATTGTTAGGAATACGAAAATCCTAGGAAAGTATCGGTCACTCCATAGATATTTTTCGTTAGCTCGTTAAGTATTATTTGGAAACTTACATAGTTAGTTAGCTAAAGGCCCATGGATAAACCCATGCAAGCCCAAGCCTACGATCCACATGTAAATATTTATACACCTCTCCATGCCTTGGAGAGGTGGTTGGTTGTTCATTGTTTTCACACACTTAATGCATTTTTCTCTTATGTTTTTACTTTCTCTCCCTAAAGTGTTCATCCAAACACTCTCTCACTAAAACCACCTCTCTTTCCCTCTTCATGTATGTTATTAGATAGTCTTCAATTCGTATCAAGAGCCATAGAGTGGTGTGTTTAGTTTTTGTGTTTTACTTTTGATTCGTGGTGTTTTCTTGCAAAAAACGTAGCTTTTTCTTGTTTTTTTTCTTTGTTTCGAAGCTTCTCCTTACACTAAAGTCATTTACTCCACTAGGGTAAAAGTTGATATAATATCTTGGATATAGGTGCTATGTGCTTAGAATCATATGTAAATTTTCACCTTTGGGTCATTCTTTGTGTTCAAAAAACTTTATAAGAACAAAATCTTGAATTTTAAATTTTCGGCTTAAAAAACCTTAAAGTTTCTTATTTTTCTTGTTCTATAGGTTTTTAACACTAGTTGTTCAAGTAGTTTTGCAACACCACATAAATAAAGGTGTCTTTTTGTGTTTTAAAATTTTGGGTTTCAGACTAGTGGCAACCGAACTACTACTTTTCAGTTTAAACCGAACTACTGGTTTTTAGTGGCAACCGAACTACTACTTTCCAGTTTAAACCAGATATACTGATTTTTAGTGGCAAACGAACTACTACTTTCCAGTTTAACCAATCTACTGGTTTTTTAGTGGGCAACGATATCTACTAACTTTTCATAGTTGAAAACGAACCTACTGGTTTTTAGTGGAATCCGAACTACTAATTTTTTGTAGTTTAAAATCACAAACTACTAACTTTTAGTTGAAACTGATTTACTAAATTTTAGTTCGAACCGATCTACTAATTCCAGTTGGAACCGATTATATAGGCTGAAACCGATCTACTCAATTTTCAAAATTATACTGTTTATTTCTTTGACTTGTAAAATCCCGTAAAACATTGAACTTTTTTTCCCGGTTTTGTCTAAGATTGTTTTATATCCCGTGTTAGTTTTAATGAATTAAAACACTTAAAAGAAAACTTAATTAAACACAATTTCTTTCTACCACCGTTTGATCAAACAAAAGTAATATTTTTAACATACAAATTTCTCAATGAAAGACTTTTGCTGACGAAGCGATTCTTTGGGTGCTGAAATCGTCCACCATATTTGGAAAAGGTATGTCCGATTTTGGAAAAAGTAGAATGGAAAGCTATACATGATGAATAGACAACATGGACGAATGATCCTTTAATCCGTTGAAAATGGTCCACTCATCTGGCCTACGATTGAGGAGAATGGAGTGACTAGACCAAGAAAATACTCTGAATTGACTCATGCAGATGCAATTCAAGCTAATTATGATGTCAAAGCAACAAATATCATTCTCCAAGGCACTTACACAACAGAGGTTACTATGCCATTGTTAGCTATCATGAATCGCCAAGGGAACTTTGGGAATAGAATTCAACTTCCATCAAGAGAACTTCTTTGACGTACAGGAAAGAGGAGTGTGTAAACTATATGATGACATTCGATACGTTTTGGGCTTATAAGAACGGGGAAACAACTACGTGATTTCTACTTAAGATTTTCACTGCTAATCACCTGACTGCCTATGAACATTACATTGTGGAAACTAGGAACAATTTCACGTGGAACAACAAGTTTTTGATATACCCTTCCTCCTGATGTGGAGCAAATTTAGGACGATGTCAAACTGGTTCGGGATTGCACTCAATAATATTGATCTAGACTTCAGGTTTACTTGGTAAAAACACGAATTTCATGCAAATGAAGTTGTTTAATGCGATGACGCAATCAGTTACGCTTGCCTTTGGTTGTAACCCATCAGGATGACTCTAGTCTCCATATCAGACTCATCAGAACCAACTCATACCAAAAACTATCTATTTCAAACCACAAGTTTCTCATATACAGTCTTCCACAATATTGGATCATCCTTTTCAGTCATTAATAATTCTTAAACAATCAGATCATCAACACATCTTGGAATCATTTTTCATTCCACATGATTATCAATCATCATCTGATATCCTCAACGTTAGTCTCATCATCATATATCCCTCAAAGTGAAATATGCTCCTCAGTTAACTAACAAACTATTTCCCACCCATCTCGGGTCTAATTGTTCTAGTGTTCAAGCATGGTGACGACCCCATTGATGCCATCAATCATATGATGTCGTTCTTGTTATCGTCGTCACAACTCTATCTCCTTTACTACCATACCTGCTGAGGAATTCGTCAAAACCACTATGCAACAAGTACCTTAATGATGGTAAGAGTGACTTTACAACCAGTATAGGGGAGACAAATTTCTGTTGCTACGGGTACCACTAGGACCTACACTCCAGGAGCAAGTGGAAGCAATTCTTGAAAACAAAGGACTGTTATTTGTTACAACTGAATGGGGAAAGGACACATGTCAACCAACAGTGTACTAACCTAAAAGGAAACAAGATGTTCGTGGTTTACAGGATAAAGTGTTGTTGGTACAGTCAAGTGAAATGGTCAAATTATATATGAGGAAGAACTAGCATTTTTGGAAGATCATGAAACTGGATAAGGTCAAGCCACACAAAAACTATATTACTTCACAATGCTGCTTATCAAGCAGATGATTTGGATGCATATGACTCTGATTGTGATGAACTCAACATTGCCAAAGTTGCTCTCATGGCGAATTTATCTCATTATGGTTCTGATGCTCTTGCTGAGGTACACAATCATGATAATGTGAATAAAAATATGATTAATCAAGCTGTGCAGGTGATGCCGCCTTCTGAACAGTCAAATGTTGTGAACCATTCAGAGACTAAAATAACTAGTGATAGCAATATCATTCCTTATTCTCAGTATGTGATTGAATCACAACAGGCAGCTGTTCAGAATTCTAATTATTCTGCACAACAAGATGCACTGATATTATATGTGATTGAACAACGAAAACCCAAGTTGTTAATTGTACCAAGATAAATCTGGACAATAAAAGTGTCAATGATACTTTAACTGTCGAGCTTGAAAGATATAATGAACAAGTTAAAGTTTTGAAAGAAGGACAAAATGTTGATTTAAGGAGTAATGATAACGCTTCATATACAAGTGCACAGTCTGTAGAGATTGATCATCTTAAACAAACTCTTTCTGAAAATTTAAAAGAAAAGGAATCTTTAATGCAAATAGTTACTCTATGATATGTGAGAAATCACATATCTGTTTTATACCTTAAATGACCCTAAAATGAACAAATTGTGCAAATTACGCTTGTATATTGCTTGTTTTGTCATTTATGATGTGTATGTACGGATATTGCAAAAATCACAAGAAAATAGTCATAACCGGGCAAAAATAAACACGAGACGGATAAAGTGCACAAGATCCGGGAGTTTCTAGCAAAGGTCAACAAAGTCAACCTTGGTCAACCCACAAAAAGACAAAACCCTCAAAATCCCAAATGAGCCCTTAATGTTAAAACAATTTCACCATAAGTCCCTAAACTCATAACACCGTTTATAACAACCCGAAATTTTCATCAATGCAAAATCAACCTATTTTATTATGATCACATTTGTACGGAGAAATTTTTCGCTTTTTTTGAAACGATTGAAAATTTTGTTCCACAAACTGAATTATCAACTGAACAAGCATATGGTCTCAGAACTCAGTGAATTCTTCAATCCCACTCCTTCTAGTCAGATCCCCCCAAAGTGAGTTCCAAAAGAACTTCCTAAAGTCAGCAGGGTTATACGAGTTTTGAAGAAACTTAAAACCATCTGCTGTTTTGCGTGGTGTGTCAAAGAAAGAACCTACAGCCACACTATCACTAAGGCTTTGTGGGGTTTCGAACATACAAAATCTTGTTAGGGATGAAAATACTTCCATTTGTAACAGCTCTAAAGACCGTATTTAATACATTCGATCAATTTTATATTGATGGAAATATTCAGATTCCAAAATAGTCTTTCATCAAATGGAAATGGCTGTGGAACAACATCGTTTAGAGTCAAAAACATTTGAAGTTAAAATGAATCAAGTTTTGAACGAAAATGAACGACTCTTGAAACAAGTTATTAACAAAAATATTGTGAACATAATTATGAATTCTTTTGTGGATAATGCTTCTGTAAATGTGCATGAATATGAATAGTGTCTCAAACTTGAGACCGAGCTTCTCAACAAAAAGGATTTTGTTAAAAAAAGGATTTATGATAAACTGTTCAAAAGTTTTACCACTCTTGAAAAACATTGCAACTCTTTAAAGTTGATTCTTAAATTAATCAGGAAATTTTTCAAAGGGAACATTCGTTTCAAATCAAAGTGCTCCAAGTTTTGATCAATATTTTGAATTAAATGAATTGAAAGCCCAGTCCCAAGAGAAAAACACGGTGATAAATAAGTTAAAAGAGAGAATTAAATCTCTAAGTAAAAAAGTGAATAAGGGATAGAGTAAAAAGGACTTAGAAGAGATTGAAACAATAAATATTGAATTGGATCATAAGGTGTCAAAGCTTATTGCTGAGAATGAGCATTTGAAACAAACCTATAAGCAACTTTATGACTCGATTAAACCATCACGTATTCAATCAAAAGAACAATGTGATGATTTAATTACTCAAGTCAATCTAAAGTCTGCGGAAATCTATGATTTAAATGCTAGTCTTCAGGAAAAAGTTTTGGTAATTACAACTCTCAGGGATGATTTAAGAAAACTTAAAGGAAAAGCTCTAGTTGATAATGCTGTTACAAAACACTATATTGATCTAAAGACGCTTAAGTTTGATGTAGAACCAATAACCCTAAAATTGTTGAATAATACATGACTGCTCACTCTGCTACATTAGCGACACTCAAGAAGAAGCTGCATTTCTTAGGGATCTAGTTGAACATGATTAAAGCTAATTTATCCTCTAGATCGATCCCTTAGACTCTCCTGTAGGTAACTAAACTAATTCAGGACAATGCTTACCTAACACAGTAAAAAACTTCCCTAGTACAACAAATTCTGGTGAAAAATTAGTGGCTGTAACCCCAAAGAACAAGGACAAAAGAGTTAGATTCATTGAGCCAGTCACATCCTCAGGAAATACAAAAACAACATCTTCATCAAACCTAGTTTCTAACAAACATGTGCTGTCTTCTACAGGAGTAAAACAATCTACTAGTGCTAGCGGATCACAGCCTTCAGGCAATACAAAGAAAGATAAGATTCAGCAACCATCAAGTAGTACTCTGAAGAATAAAGTAGAAGCTCATCCTAGGATAGTTAAATCTAGTTTGAAAAATAAGATATGTATGTTGAACCTAAAGGAACTGCAAATGTGCAACATTCCAAGCATAATGCAATTTTTTAAATCTCCTATGTGTTAAGTGGGTAATGGGTTGCATGCTTTATGATAATCATGATTTGTGTGTTCTTGATTTATCAATAATGTGAATGCTCGTAATAAATCTAAATCTGTTAAAAAAATTCAAAGAGAAAAGTTTGGAAACCAACAGGAAAGGTGTTTACAAATATTGGATACATTTGGAGACCTACTGGTCGGACCTTCACTATAGTAGGAAATGCGTGCCCTTTAACTAGGATTACCACAACTGCTGAAGTGCCCCTTAGGAAACCAACTGCTTATAAAAAACTGATTACTCCTTAGCCTTAAACAAACATTGGTTACTCAAGGAAACCTAGAAAATCTAAAGTCATGTTTCCCCGTTAGCAAACCTAAGATTCTTAAATCTGTATCTGCTAACAATAAAGAACCCAGTCAATCTCGAGGATCTATAGTTTCCAATGTTCCATCTTCCACTCTTGATGAATGCAGGTCGTCTAAATTGTTCTCTGGTATTTGGACTCCGGCTGCTCCAAGCATATGACCGAGGCACGCTCCTCAGCTCACGCAAAATCAGTCAATAAGTTTTTGGTACAGGTCAAATCAAAACTTATCACTGCGGACAAAGATTATGGATAAGGTGATTTATTCAGATTAGAATGTTTACGATCTTAAGGTTTACTACGTGGAAGGACATGGACATAACTAAATTCACCGTTGGGCAATTCTAAGATTCGAACCTTCAGTTGCCTTTTTGTCAACACACTGCTTCATACGGTAATCTAGAAGGATGTTGATCTATTGACTGATCTCGAGCAACAATCTGTATACTATTTCTCTTGGGATATAATGGCGTCCCTCTCCGATATGTCTTCATGTCAAAGGCCATAAAGACTAAGTCCTGCTATGGCACCGAGTTTGTCTCATCTGAACTTTGGCAAAAAAATAATAACAACCAGTTATGACAGACATGTCTGTTCGAGTCTCCCCCTAGCTTAAATGTTGTAAAGGACCATCTGTGGTTATGCTTGTGCTAAGAGGTAAAAGCAAGAAGAAACCCCACCAACCTAAATCTGAAGACACCAATCAAGAAAAACTCTATCTTTTGTACATGGATCTTTGTCGACCAATGCGTGTCGCAAGCGTTAATGAAAAGAACTATATTCTCGTCATTGTAGATGATTACTCTCGATTTACGTAGGTGAAGTGATTAAGATCAAAAGATGAAGCTCTAGATTTCATAATCAAGTTTCTCACGATGATCTAAGTGCGGCTTAAAGTGTCTATCCGATGAATCAGAACAGATAATGGAACTGAGTTTGTTAATCAAACTTTGCGTGAATATTATGAGAAGGTTGACATCTCTCATAAAACATCTGTTGCTCGCTCTCCACAGCCAAATGGTGTCGTTGAAAGACCAATCTACGCTATTGAAGCTCCCGCACAAGTTGATTTATGCAAAATGCTCTGTTATTCGTATGGGCAGAAGCAAAAAAGTTTTATTTTGCGCTACGCGCATGTTACACCCAAAATCGATCCATCAATACGTCTTCGCAAGCAAAACACCCAGATGACTTTTTCATAAAAACTTCCTGTCTATCATTCTGTCCATATTTGGTGCACTCTGTTATCCGATAAATGATAGTGAGAATTTGGGTAAGTTACAACCGAAGGCTGATATTGGTATTTTCATTGGCTATGCACCTACAAATAAAGCATTTCGAATTTACAACTGATGTACCAGACGAATCATCGAACCAATTCATGTAGATTTTGATGAGCTGACAGCAATGGCTTCTGAACACAGCAGTTCTGGACCTTCACTTCATGAAATAACTCCTACAACAATCAGTTCAGCACTCGTGCCAAACCCTCCTTCTTCAACACCATTTGTACCAACTTCAAGAAATGATTAGGATTTTTTGTTTCAGCCGCTGTTTGATGAATTACTCACTCCTCCACCTAGTGTTGATTGCCCAGCCCCTGAAGTCATTGCTCTAATTAATGAAGTAGTTGCTCCAGAACCCGCTGCATTAACCGGCTCACCTTCCTCAACAACTGTTGATCAAGATGCACCATCCCCAAGTATCTCTCAAACAACACCCAAAACTCAATCTCCTGTCATTCCTGATGATGTTGAAGAAGACAATCATGACTTAGATGTCGCACATATAGATAATGATTCGTACTTTGGTATCCAATTCTAGAAGTTCCTTCTGATCAATCGTTCGATCAACGATACTATTCAGACAAGTGTCATCCTAATCACCAAATTTCTGAACACAATAGCAAATGGACTAAGGATCATCCACTTGAAAATATAATCGTGATCTCGCTAGACCAGTTTCCACAAGCTGCAATTGACATGAGCAGAGCTCTTTTGAATACTACCAATTGCTTTCCTCCATGGCTGTTGATCCGCAAGACGCTATAAAAGAGGCTTTGACATAAACCGCTGGATGAAGCAATGCAAGGAAGAGCACAATAGTTAGAACGCCTAGAAGTATGAGCTCGTACCCCGACCAATAAAGTTATGGTTATACATTAGAAGTGCGGATCTAACAAAGTGGAAGTTAGACGAACTGGGAGTATTATAACAGAATAAGCTCGTAGGTGCCGTGGTACCGTCAAGAAGATGGAATTTATTTTGAAGAGTCTTTTGCTCCGGTTACAAGATTAGAGGCTATAAGGATTTTTCTCGCGTTTGCCGCTTACATGAACATGGTCGTCTACCAAATGGATGTAAAGACTGCATTTCTGAATGGTAATTTGCGAGAAGAGGTTTATGTTAGCCAGCCGGACGGGTTTGTGGATCCAGATAACCCAATCACGTATACAAGCTAAAGAAAGCTCTTTATGGGTTGAAACAAGCTCCACGCACGTGGTATGACATGTTGTCTTCGTTCCTGAAATCCCAAGGACTATCTCCAAAGGTTCCATGGATCCTAGCTCTGTCATCTGTAGGAAGAAAGGAATGACTTTAGGTACATAACATAAGGTCGATCATATTATCTTTGATGCCATCTACACCTGAACTTATGGACTTATTTGCTAAAATTCATGGATTATCAAAATTTAGATGTCAATGAGTGGTCAAAATATCATTTTTCTTTGGACACAATTCTCAAATCACAGAGGCATATTTATTTACCTGTCAAAATATTCCTGAACTCCTTAAAGAAAACTTTTTGTACTCTGTGTGAACCAGTAAAACTCCCATGGTGGAGAAATCCAAACTGGATGAGGATAAAGAAGGAAAAGCTGCTGATCCGTCACACTATCGTGGCATGAATTGGCACCTCCTTTATCTGCTCCAGCTAGTAGACCTAACATACAATTTGGCTAAATGCATTGTGTTCACCGGTATCAGGCACGGCCTACCGAAAAGCACTTACATGCGGTCAAAAGGATCTTTCAAATCCTAAAAGGGAACCGTCAATCGGGACTATGGTAATCCGAATGATTCTTTAATAGCACTAACAGCATTAGCATATGCTGATCAATGATTTTGTCAAAGATACCCGCCGTACACATCTGGTAGTTATGCATTTACAGGAGATAGACTGTTAGCTGGTCATCACAAAGGAAGAAAAAGCGATCTATCTAGTACGAAGCTGAATAATATGCTATGTCTGCTGTTGTGCTGCAAATACTTTGATGATTTACAAGCTTACCGACTATGGCCTTGGATTCAATAAAATTCCATGTACTGTGATAACAAAAGCGTTATTGCCTTATGTTTGCAACAATGTTCAACATTTCTATGTCAAAGCTATAGACATTAGATTTTCACTTTATCAAGGAGCATGTTGAGAATGAGGTGATTGAAATTTACTTTGTTAATACGGAGTATCAACTGGCGGACATCTTCACAAAAGCCCTTGCAAGAGAAAGAATTGAATTTCTTATCAACAAGCTAGGAATGTGAAGTTTTATGCCGGAGACTCTGAAACAATTGGCAGATGAAGTTGATGAATAGTGGTGGTACCTATTCAAATATCATGTAACATATTTATATATATTAAAACCATAAAAACCAAAAAGATTTTTTATTTTTCAGGAAATTTTTATAAAAACAAAATACAAAAATATAAAATTCATAAAACCAAAGAAAAAAAATTCAAAAATGAGAAAAATATAAAAAGAAGTAATAATGGCATGTCTTCTGAAAATCGATAACATTTACAGTCTTAGAAATGTCATTTAATAATGATACGAGGCTGTAAATGAAGTTCGAGCAGAAGTTCAAAATTTTTCAAAACATGCCAAATATGGCTTGCTATTATTTTAGATAGCAACCCGGTCATCATCTTAAAGGCAAGTTTTCCGTCAAAAAGGAAACTTAACCTCACAATGAGAATTTATTCTCGAGCATGGTATACTTTATGATCATGTAAAGGCTTGTGTTTACTTTGCAACACAACATGTGCTTCATATATAGCCATAAGTGTACGTGTCAGTGCGCTTATGTGTAAAAATAAGAGAAATCTTATTTCCAATGGGTGTTTGTTTTCATAATAAATACATTGCTTCATCAGAAAACACTTTTCAAAGACATTTGACTTCTCAAACAACGACTACAGCTCTTTAAACACTTAAACAACCATATTTAATTATGACCTAATTCGCAGTTTTCACTTAAACAACCAGATTCAATCATGCTTATTGGATACAAAAGGCTAATTATCATAAACACTTAGATTCTAACCAGAAGGTGACTTAAAACTTGTGTTAGGTAGCAAATTTAAAATTGATTATCTTTGGAATCTAATCAAGTTAAAATTGGATTAACTCAACTAACCCAATATAAGTTCACTCTTTCCATGATTAGCTCTCTAAATGTGTTACATGCCTTAAGTGCCAAATCCTAAAAAGGGTCTCTATATATAGTGTCTTATATAAACTTGTTTATATATAAAATGTATCGACTCTTTGTTAGCAAAATCATGAGTATCACAAAAGAACAACAACAAGCCCTTGACAATGCTCTTGTTCCATGGGAACAACGTCTAATGATTGAAAGTTGCAACTACAGATTGAGCACCACATTCAAGCCCAAGGAACCCACATTTAAAGTTGCTTTGGATGTTCTTTCTCTCACTCCTTTTTATCAAGCCTTCTTGATCACTACAAGTGTCCCTGCTATCTACATGCATGAATTGTAACACCCCCGAATTAGGTCGCAGCGGAATAAGGGTCCAGGGCGTGTTACTTCATAGATCAATAACACAAGATATATATAGAACGACCAAATTTAAAACCGATACATTGGATTTAACAAAGTATTTGTTACATAAGCCCGAAGCTTCACTTGTTTACTTGTTCAAAATACAAAGATTTCTAGCCCATAACAGATATACAAAATGTAATGCGACAAAATTTTTAATGCATGATATCCAAATCAAAACCACCAATGTATCCCTTGCATCTCGTGCTTATTGACCTCCTGAAAAACATTGCTTTAAAACGTCAACAATAATATTGGTGAATTCATAGGTTTGATAAATCGTATATTGTAGGACCACAAGATTTCCCAAGTATATGATAATGCAACAGATGCAAACATCATATACATGTAATTACGTTGCCCAAAGCTCATGACACTGAAGCTCGACATAAATGAATACCATATAAAGGCCTACCGTCTAATAATTATCATCTCAATAAAAATGAATCCATTTATTAAAAAAAATTTTAAAACTTAATTAAAAGATAAAATGTAGAAAAATAATTATTCCGTGATGATGTTCTAACCCGCAACATCCTATGTTCGACATGGTATACGTTCGTTTGCCTAGTGATAGCTAATCACCCGAACGGGGATGTCAATCCCAATAGATCTATTCATAACATTCGCGCTCACAATCCAGTAACTGACAGTTCATGATAATGGGCTCAACTAGGGTTATCGCTACTTAGGCAACACGGTAATGATCGAGTGCAACCTAATCTAATATAGGTCGTATAAGTACTAATCACATTGGGTAACTACTACCATATATAATTCTATATAGCTAATCACCATCTAATTGTTTTAGTGAAATCATATTTATAAAGTTAAAACGTTTATAAATATATCTTTGGTAAAAATGACATAACTTTCACGTTTCAAGTCCGTTTCTTGCGTTTCTTATGTCCACGCTTTCGTATTAAGACGACGTATAAAATTATGACATTTTTTTATTTCATGTCCTCTGGTGAACAGTACATTTTACTGTTCACACCAGTTATAAAGTTATTTTTATAGTTTTAGTTGTTGTAAAACCCGTAAATGTAATAAATTATTCGTTTTAAACCCGATTTTAGCGATTCCTTCGAGCACGTCTTTGTAATTGAAAGGTGTATCAAAATTATCACATTTTATACATTTAGGTCTGCTGATGAATAGTTAATTTTACTGTTCATAGCTTATAAAATTACTTTTATAAACTTTAATTATCGTAAACGCCGTATTTTATTCGTTTTAGCTCCGTTTTTAGTAATTCCTTTCGACAAGATCTCGTAATTGAAATTTCTATTTATTTTATGAGGTTTACAAAAAACAAAATAGTGCCTGAATGAACAATAACATATAATAAAAATAGTTTTATAAAAGTATTTTTATACATTTTAAGTATATAAACTCGCGTAATTCATAACTTCTTCGTTTTAATTGAAAATACGTTCTTGATTTTTTGGGATCCAAAAATATGTGTGATATTATTAAGAAAAACCAAACCTTCAGTTTTGTGAATTTTTTATAAAAGAGTTTTAAAAAAATTCTTTATAACTCGGTTATTATCGTAAAACTTGTAAACTACGTATCTTTTTCGTTATTAATCCATTTTCAAGTTCCTTATATACCCAGAATCGTCATGAGACGTAGTATTTTATAAAAACATAAAATCCATGCCTAAAATTTCATGCCAAAACAGTCCTTAAATATCCTTTTGAGTTTATTTGTATAACTTTGTTTTTATATACTTTTTCACTTCATAATTTACCCAAGTCCTTTGTAACCCTTAATATACTATGTCCATATAATTTATTGTCCTAGGTCCATCATTTGTCATTTGTCCAGTTAACAAGTTCTTAACAAGGCTTATTACATCAAAAACTTTCTATGGAACTTTACTTTACAAGTTATACATATACATTTTTACACTTAACCAACATGTTACAATATCCAAAACAGTAAGTATTTCAAAGTTACTTACGTCCAATTGTAAAACAAAGCATGTTCTCACCCCAAAACTTATAAAAAAATCATGTAAAACGTGGGGCTATGAACTCACCTTGAGTGAGTGAATATCGAGTATATCACAGAAAATGCATCACGGAATTGATAGAATGCAACCTTAATATGATGTAATATGTTGAACCACAATATCTAAACCCTAGTTTAGATGATAAACCAAAGCTTGCACAACTTGAAAACCCTAATTCCAATTAGAAACCCTAATCTTGCTTTTCTTGCTTCAATACTAGTAACCCTTAAACCAAACCTTCTAACCACCTTAGGTCATCTTAGATATCATGTAGGAATGTGTGTATATGTTGTAAATAAAATTTTGTATGGTTTTGGTGTGTTATTTGATTGAGTCGTGGGTATGTGAGCAAAAAGGGGAGAGGATTTTGTGTTTTTCACCTTTAGAAATGAAAGTGTGTGTATCTTTCTAGTCTAAGTCCTTATATGTATAATGAGCTAGTCAAAGATGCATGTAAGAAGTATTGGGAAAATGGGAGTAAAACATAGAAGTCTTCTTGGTCTAGGTATGGTCTTGCCTTGTAAAAGTCTTATGGTTTTATTAAGTTGGTATAGTACAATGCAAGTTGCACGATTTTGTGATATTTCTTTGTGTCTTTCCCTTTGAATCCGGCCACATACACATATATGTGATGTTATTTTGTGAATTTTGGGTATTGGGTACAATTGTGGGTATTTGTTGAAGCGTAGAAAAGTTTTGATGGTTTCGGGTATGCCTAAACGCATTTTATCGCGAAACGTAAACACTTTACGCAACCAATAAAAATAAAATGAACACTGTTAATAATTATACTCAAAATAATTAATTAACACTTGCTTGATGTAAACATTTAATTGTTTGATGCCCGTTTACATTGAACGATAATTTTTAGCTTACGCGATTTAACTTAACGTTTACGATTAAAAGCAAACGCGTACAATACTAAAAATACATAGTGAATTTATTGACGTTGCAAATGACCCTAAAACACGGGGTGTTATAGTCTTCCCCCGTTAAGTGAGCCTTGTCCTCAAGGCTTAAGACGCGGCACTTGACGACGGTGCGATCTTTGTGAACAGATGTGGGTGTTTCTTCCTGAATTGATCTTTGCCTTCCCATGTGAACTCAGGACCTCTCCTAGAGTTCCATCGAACCTTGACTAGGGGAATGCGGCTTCGCTTCAACCATTTAACTTTATGGTCTGTGATCTCTATAGGTTCCTCGACAAACTGAAGCTTGTCATCAAAGTGAAGTCCATCTAACGGAACGGATAATGGTTCGTCGGCATAGCATTTTTTCAAGTTATATACATGGAATGTATTGTGACTTACGGAATCTCAAGCTTGTATGCAATGGATCTAACCTTTTCCAACACCTTGAATGGTCCAACGTACCTAGGGTTTAACTTCCCCCGTTTGCCAAAACGTACGACCCCTTTCTAAGGGAAAACTTTAAGCATAACTTTATCCCCAACCTAAAATTCCATCGGTTTACGCTTTAAATCCGCGTAACTCTTTTGTCGATCACGAGCAACTTGCATTCTCTGCTTGATTTAAACGATCTTCTCAGTTGTTTCTTGCACTATTTCTGGACCAGTGAGTTAAACTTCTCCAACATCGGCCTAACAAACGGGTGAACGACACTTTCGACCGTAAAGTGCTTCAAATGGTGCAGCCTTGATGCTAGCGTGATAGCTATTGTTGTATGAAAACTCGACTAATGGCAAATGGTTAACCCAACCCTTTCCAAAGTCGATTGCACAAGCACGCAACATATCCTCGAGAGTTTGAATGGTCCTCTCACTTTGCCCGTCTGTTTGTGGATGGTACGCGGTACTCATATCCAAATTAGTACCTAAAGCATTCTGAAGTGACCTCCAGAAATTTGATGCGAATCTCGGGTCGCGATCACAAATGATTAAGATAGGTATTCCATGTCTCGTGACCACCTCCTTCAGGTACATTCTTGCTAGTTTATCCAAAGGATCAGTCTCTCTCATTGGTGTGAAGATCGCAGACTTAGTGAGTCGGTCAACGGTCATAGCCTTGAGAGGTCTTTGGAAGCTTCGTGACAAAATCTATAGTGATGTTGTCCCACTTCTATTCGGGTATCTTGGGTTGTAC
>BQNB010021284.1:63143-64418 GCA_026074375.1 Tanacetum coccineum | reverse complement strand
GTGTCGGGAAAATGACACTACGGATGCGTTGTATAGAGAATAATATGCACTCATAGCGAGGGTGTATAGTGGGCATATTTATTATATGGTAACGTTCAATGTCATGAGGCTTATAATAATCCCCCTATAACTTGTCTGATCCACATTGTTATGTCTTGATGATTTTGAGAAATGATACTTGTGTTCGGAATTTATTATATATATAAACTCTATAGATTCACTCAACATTATTGTTGACTTTTTTTTGCATGTTTTATCTCAGGTCCTTGAAGGTAATTCGGTGATGAAGATTTTGGAGAAGCTAATGAAATAAATATTTTGAAGGCCCATTTAAAGAAAATCATTCGAAGAAAATATTTGAAAATGATGTATTGATTATGAAAACATTTGGGACCTATGTTGTGAAACTTTTATTTCGAATGGTTATATTTAAAAACGTCTCTTTTCGAGTCGTTTTCTATGCTTGAGTTATTGTATTAAGACGTAGCACCCCAAATGACCCTTCCGCTGATATGTGAAAAATGGGGGTGTTACACAGCATGTTCCACTACTAATACTAGAAGAGTCAAACAAATCGAGTAATTCTTTATTAAGCTCATCGCAAAACTTGGGGCTAATATTGGGAAAATATTGACTAAACTCCAATTTATCAACAACTACACCCTTTGTTTTGCGAACAAGAACCTATAACGTGGATGTTTAAAACTGAGTCAATCATACCTGTTGGAAATCTTTATTCAAAATGATAGGTAAAAATGTCTATACCTAAATAATTGCCTCAAGTTTGAATATACAAGAATTCAAGTCTGTAATAATATGATCTTTAAGCATGCTTATCTTGCTCCTAGGCACGGTTGATATCGATGTAGTCATTATTCTAGAATACTTTTTCCGTTGACGTCCAGATACAACCTTTAATAGGTAAGCATCAAAAAGATCTGGTGTTCGGGTTGGAGTCCTAGGTATTTAGTTCTTCAAAAGTTCATTGTTAAATGTCCACCATTCTGTCAAGTACTCACCAAAAGTAGGTCGAAGATCAACTGTGGGTTTCGAATCCTATACAATTAACAATCATTGTTAAATGTGGTAATGATGAATAATGAAAAAGAAGCTTATAATTTTCTACCTTGCAAAAGAGGTTACTAAGATCAGTACTTTTAAAGATAGCCCTTCTCGACCACGCTAATCCTCTTGGTATAACTTTACTATCTTTACTCCACCAACAATTGCTTCGTTCAAATGACTCCAAAATCCAAATCTAGCAAAAACAAATTT
>BQNB010021284.1:20643-55643 GCA_026074375.1 Tanacetum coccineum | reverse complement strand
CTGCAGTATGATTGTGATAACCATCAGAGAGAGTTTAATAATAAAAAGATGGTAAAACCAATGTGGAACTATACTCAAAGGGTGAATCACCAGAATTTTTCTAGAATGACTCACCCCAGTCCTAAAAGGAACATGGTTCCAAAAGCAGTATTAATGAGGTCAGGCCTAGTATCACTTACTACTGCTAGACCAGTTAATACTGCTCAACCCAAAACAACAGTGAATAGTACAAGACCAATGACAAATGTTTTTAATAAAGCACATTCAACTGTTAGAAGGCCCATTAACAACAAAACATCAACTAAAAATAGTAATTTCAATCAAAAGGTTAATACTGCTAGGCCAAAAGCAGTACTTAATGTTGTTAAGGGAAACCATGTTAATACTGCTAGGCCAAAAGCAGTACTTAATGCTCTTAAAGGAAACCAGGTTAATGCTGTTAAGGCCTTAGCTTGTTGGGTTTGGAAACCAAAGACTAAAGTTATAGACCATGTTTCCAAACACAACAGTGCATCAATGATATTTAAAATTTTTGATTATATTGATGCACAAGGCAGATCCAAGTCAGTGATGGCTTGGGTACCCAAAAGAGACTGATTTTCTTACCTTATGTGCAGGGCAATCCACAACAAGATTTGCAAGAGAAAGGAGTGATTGACAGTGGATGCTTAAGGCACATGACAGGGAACATGTCCTATCTTACTGACTTTGAAGAAATTGATGGAGGATATGTTGCCTTTGGAGGTAACCCCAAAGGAGGGAAAATCACAGGCAGAGGTACAATCAAAACTGGTAATTTAGATTTTGAGAATGTGTATTTTGTAAGAGAGTTAAAGTTTAACATCTTTAGTGTCTCACAAATGTGTGACAAAAAGAATAGTGTTCTCTTTAATGACACTGAATGTATTGTTTTATCTCCAAACTTTATGTTAACTGATGAAAGTCATGTTTTACTTAAAGTTCCTAGAAAGAACAATATGTATAGTGTTGATTTAAAGAATATTGTTCCTAAAGGTGGTCTAATTTGTCTGTTTGCAAAAGCCACATCTGATGAATCTAAACTTTGGCATAGGAGGCTTGGACAAATAAATTTCAAAACTATGAATAAACTGGTTAAGGGAAATCTTGTAAGAGGTTTACCTTCAAAACTTTTTAAAAATAATCAAACCTGTGTTGCTTGTCAAAAGGGAAAGCAACATAGAGCTTCTTGTAAGTCCGAAACAGTAAGTTCAATCAGCCAACCTTTACATATGTTGCACATAGATTTGTTTGGTCCAACATTTGTAAAAAGCTTAATGAAAAAGATGTATTGCCTAGTTGTCACAGATGATTATAGTAGGTTTAGTTGGGTTTTCTTTCTAGCTACTAAGGATGAGACTAGTGGCATTTTTAAGTCCTTTATAACTAGAGTAGAAAATCTAGTAGATCAAAGGGTTAAGGTAATCAGGTGTGACAATGGGACTGAGTTCAAGAATAAAGAGATGAATCGGTTTTGTGAGAGAAAAGGTATTAAGAGAGAATTTAGTGTAGCTAGAACTCCTCAAAAAATGGAGTAGCTGAGAGGAAAAATAGAACACTAATTAAGGCTGCTAGGACAATGCTAGCTGATTCTAAGCTACCTACTACTTTTGGGGCTGAAGCAGTTAATACTGCTTGCTATGTGCAAAATGGAGTATTAGTAACTAAGCCTCATAACAAGACCCCTTATGAACTTTTTCTTGGTAGAAAACCAGCTTTAGACTTTATGAGACCATTTGGGTGTCCTGTTACAATTCTCAATACCATAGATCACTTGGGCAAGTTTGATGGTAAGGCTGATGAAGGATTCTTTGTTGGGTACTCAATAAATAGTAAAGCGTTTAGAGTATTCAACTGTAGAACTAAGATAGTTGAAGAGAACCTGCATGTCCAGTTTAGTGAGAATACACCTAATATTGCAAGATTGGACCAAATTGGCTTTTTGATATTGATGCACTAACAAAGTCAATGAATTATAAGCCAGTTGTTACAGGAAATCAGTCTAATGGTAATTCAGGTACAAAAGCATGTGATGATGCAGGTAAAGCTAGAATGGAGATAGTACTTGGCAAAGATTACATTCTGCTACCATTGTGGACTGCTGATCCACCATTCTCTCAAACTTCAAAGAGTTCTCCTGATGCTGGATTCAAACCTTCAGGAAATGATGAAAAGAAGGTTACTGAAGAACCAGGAAAATAAGGTGGAGATCCAAGAATTGAAAGTGAATGTGATGATAAAGAGAAGGAAGATGATGTTAACAGCACTAACAATGTTAATGCTGATGGCACAAATGAAGTTAATGCTGTTGGTGGACAAACAAGCATTGAACTTCTAGATGATCCAAATATGCCTGCTTTGGAAGATGATAGCATATTTGATTAAAACAGTCCAATATTTGACTTGTCTAATGATGATGAGGATGATGGTGCAGAGGCTGGCATGAATAATTTGGATACAACAATCCAAGTTAGTTCTATTCCAACTACAAGAATTCATAAAGATCATCCTCTTGAACAAGTTATTGGAGATTTGCAATCATCTACACTAACAAGACAGATGTCAAAGAATTTAGAGGAATATAGGTTTGTTGGTACTACTCTCAAACAAAGAACAAACCATAAAGACCTTCAAAACTGCTTGTTTGCTTGCTTTTTATCACAAGAAGAACCCAAAAAGGTAATTCATGCATTGAAGGATCCAAGCTGGATAGAGGCTATGCATGAAGAGCTTCTATAATTCAAGTTACAAGAAGTTTGGACTTTAGTGGATTTACCAAATGGAAAAAGGGCTATAGGTACTAAATGGGTTTTCAAGAATAAACTGGATGAAAGGGGAACTGTGATAAGGAATAAAGCAAGATTGGTTGCTCAAGGGTACACACAAAAAGAAGGGATTGACTATAATGAAGTATTTGCCCCTGTTGCAAGAATTGAAGCAATTAGGCTATTTTTAGCTTATGCCTCATTTAAAGATTTTGTGGTGTATCCGATGGATGTCAAGAGTGCTTTTCTTTATGGTAAGATTGAAAAGGAAGTCTATGTTTGTCAACCACCAGGATTTGAAGATCCAAACTTCCCTGACAGAGTATACAAAGTAGAAGAGGCACTTTATGGACTACATCAAGCTCCCAGAGCTTGGTATGAAACCTTGTCAACTTATTTGTTGGACAATAGGTTTCAAAGAGGAAAGATAGACAAGACTTTGTTTATCAGAAGAGACAAAGGTGATATTCTGTTAGTTCAAGTGTATGTAGATGATATCATTTTTGGCTCTACAAAGAAGTCATTATGCACTGAGTTTGAGAAGATGATGCATAAGAAGTTTCAGATGAGTTCTATAGGTGAACTCACATTCTTCTTAGGACTGCAAGTAAAGCATAAGAAGGATGAGATTTTTATCAGTCAAGACAAGTATGTGACTGAGATTTTGAAGAAATTTGGTTTTACTGATGTCAAGACAGCAAGCACACCTATGGAAACCCACAAGCCTTTGCTAAAAGATGAAGATGGTGAAGAAGTGGATGTTCATTTGTATAGGTCAATGATTGGTTCATTGATGTATCTTACTTCTTCAAGACCTGATATTCTGTTTGCAGTGTGTGCTTGTGCTAGATACCAAGTGAATCCAAAGGTGTCACATCAACATGCTGTAAAAAGAATTTTTAGATACTTAAAAGGTCAACCTAAATTGGGCCTTTGGTATCCAAAAGATTCAACTTTTGATTTGGTAGCATACACTGATAGTGATTATGCTAGAGCAAGCTTGGATAGGAAGTCTACAATAGGAGGTTGTCAATTCCTTAGATGTAGATTGATTTCATGGCAGTGCAAGAAACAGACAGTGGTTGCAAATTCCACAACAGAAGCTGAATATGTTGCTGCTTTAAGTTGATGTGGACAAGTGCTTTGGATTCAGAATCAACTACTTGATTATGGAGTTTTGTATGAATTAGTAGATTTCAAGAAGAAATAGGTGAAGGTTCAGAAATGCCCACTGATCCCTAACACACACCCACCATTACTCAACCATTAACCTCTCAACCTAAAAAGACACAAAAACCTAGGAAGCCTAGAAGAAAGAACACTGAGGTACCTCAGCCTAGTGGTTCTAGTGAACATGTTGCAGATGAGGCTGTCTATAAGGAGAGGGATGATAGTTTGGTGAGGGCTGCCACTACTGCTTCTAGCTTAGAAGCAGAGTAGGACAGTGGTAACATCATTAAGACCCGATCCAAGGCAACACCTAATGAAGCTGGTTCCCAAGGAACTACTTCAGGTGGTGGTCCCAGGTGCCAAGAAACCATGGGGGACACAATTGCTCAAACTAGGTTTGAGAATGTGTCTAAAATATCCAATGATTCACTGCTCACAGGAGTTAACACACCTCGAAGTGATGAGGATAGACTGAAACTTAATGAATTGATGGAATTCTGTACCAAATTGCAACAAAGAGTTCTTGACCTGGAGAACAAAAGACTGCTCAAGCTCAGGAGATTATAAGTTTGAAACTAAGAGTCAAGAAGCTAGAAAGGAGGAATAAGTCAAGAACTCATGGGCTTAAAAGATTATACAGAATTGGTTCATCAAGAAGGGTAGAATCCTCTGAAGATGAAGGTTTAGGTAAAGAGGATGCATCCAAACAAGGGAGGATAGCTGATATTGATGCTGATGAAGGAATTACTTTGGTTGATGAATCTGCAGAGAATAAGGGGAGGTTTAATGATGAAGATATGTTTGGTGTTAATGACTTAGATGATGATGAGGTCATTGTTGATAATGTAGATGTTGTTAAAACTGCTGAAGAAACAGTTAATGCTGTTGCTACAACAATTCCAGTTAGTACTACTAATACAATTCCAGTTAGTGCTGCTACAATAACTTATGTTGAAATTACTTTAGCTCAAGCACTGGCAGAGTTAAAGACAGCAAAGTCCAAGGTTAAAGGAATTATATTCAAAGAGCCAGTGGAATCAACAACAACAACACCAATACCTTTACCAAAACCTCCACAGGACAAAGGCAAAGCAAAAGGGGTTGTTATGCAAGAACCTGGTGAGTCTACAACAATCAAACCTTAACAACAATATTCAATGGATAAAGGTAAAAGCATAATGACAGAACCTGAGAAACCTTTAATTAAGAAGGATCAAATTAGGTTTGATGAAGAAATTGCTTTGAAACTACAAGCTGGCTTACAAGCAGAATTAGAAGAAGAAGAGAGGCTTACAAGAGAAAAAGCTCAACAAATTGAAGAAGCCAACATTGTTTCATAGGATAATGTGCAAGCAATGATAGATGCTGATTATCAAATGGCTTAACAAATGCAAGTTGAAGAACAAGAGAAGTTGAGTATTAAAGAGAAGTCCAAGTTGTTTGTACAACTCTTAGAAGCAAGAAAGAAACACTTTGCAGCAATGAGAGCACAAGAAAAGAGGAACAAACCACCAACTATAGCTCAAAAGAGGAAAACAATGTCTACTTATCTGAAAAACATGGCTGGATACAACCACAATCAATTGAAGAACAAAATCTTTAATGATATTCAAAAGTTATTTGACAAAGCTATGAAGAGGGTAAATACATTTGTAGATATAGATACAGAATTGGTGGAAGATAGTAAAGTAAGAGCAGAAGGCAGTGAGACAAGAGTAGAAGGATGTTCTAAGAGAGAAGGATAAGATCTTCAACAAGAGTCTACCAAGAAGCAGAAGGTGGATGAGGATAGAGAAACAACTAAACTTCAAAGTCTGGTGGAAGTCATTCCTGATAAAGAGGAAGTAGTAGTTGATGCTATTCCTTTGGCTACTAAGCCTTCAAGTATTGTTGACTTCATGATTCATAGAGTAGGAAAGCAAGACTATTACCAGATAACAATAGCTGACGGAAGTTCCAAGATGTACTTAGTGTTTAGTCAATTGCTTAAAAGCTTTGACAGGGAAGATTTGGAAACTTTATGGAGGTTGGTTAAAGCTAAGCATGGATATACAAGGCTAGAGGAGGACTATAAGAGAGTGTTATGGGGTGATCTAAAAGTAATGTTTGAACCTCATGTAGAATATGTAGTGTGGAGGAATCTATAAGGAAACAGAGTGTTGGTTTGGAAGCTATTTGATTCCTGTGGAGTACATTTTGTGAGGTTTCAAAATCTACATAACTATATGCTCGTAGAGAAAAAGTATCCCCTTACACCTGCTACAATCACAGATATGCTAAATAGGAAGCTGCAAGCTGATCATTGGAATAAAATATGTTATTAGCTTCTTAAACTTATCACAACACAGCTCAAGAATAAATGAAGTGTTTGGAAGCATCCTCCTGGAGATTAATGAAGCTTTTAATGAAGAAACTTGATATTTTGAAGAAGAATATCAAGTTTAGGGGAGGATTGTTGGGATTAAAAGACTTCTTGATGATCTTAGAGTTACTACTGATAAGGTTTGTGTTACTGCCGCTAAGCTAAAGTTAGTGTTGTTCATTAACTTTAATGAAAAATATGCTAAGTAGTTAGTACTACTAGTGTAACTTAGTTAGTACTGCTAATGTAACTTAGTACTGCTAGTATATGTTAGTACTGCTAGAGTAAAGTTAGTACTGCTGGTGAGGATTGAAGAAAATATTCTAAGTAGTTATGCTGCTTGTACACAGTTAATGCTGCTGGTGTATAAGTTACTACTGTTAGTGTTCAGAGTTAATGCTGCTGGTACAAAGTTAAAACTGCTCAAAGAATTAAGACTACTGAAAGAGTTTATGCTGTCAGAGAAAAGATAAAGATTGCTTGAAGATCAAGATTACTTATGTGATAAGCATTAGTTATTTATAGAATAGATCTTTGAGAATAATCTAAGTCTTAGGAATATATTGTAAATCGACTAGGACTCATTGGTGTATAAAAGGAGGTCCTAGGGTATAGAGTTTGATATCATATCTAGAAATCATATATCTTTTGTTTTGATATCGTTATAGCTTTAAGGTTTTGTAACCCTAATACTAGTTAGAGTATTCATATTAATATATTGAAGCTTTGTTTGTTAATCTGTGTGTTCATTAGAATTACTGTTCTATTGGATATTCTTCTTATTGATCAAAGATTAGATTCTGCATAATCTTTGATATATTTTATAAAGTTTCTACCATAGTTGTGTAGGATTTATCTTGTATAACTAAACCTTACATAAGCTAAAGAATTCAAGACCTGTTCAAGTGGGATCAACAAAAGTCCTCAAATATAGTATTACAAGTCACACTGAGAATCGTCATAAAGGTTAAATGTATACAGTTTTTGATATACAGATTATTATTATTCAGTTTGTAAAGGTTCAAGTCCAAACTATTAATCAGTATGCTTAAAGGTTCCAAACAAAGATGCATCACAAAATAAAACACCATTCATTGATTAATATAACCATTCTGGGTTAAACAAAGGTACATTGACCGACACTAACAGAAGTATAATAAAAGGTACATGGACTGACACTAACGAAAACAAAAAACAACCAGACGATAGACCTAAGACCATAACTTAAGACCATAACTTAAGACCATAGGAAGAAACACCAAAGCCATTCACTTTCCCCACATCTGAACCACAAATGAAATTTTCTTGAGCACCTTGATATGGATCTGACTGATAGCAGTCATAAAGGCCCTAACTTTGGAAAGATCAGCATCATTAACATCCCAAAGCAACTTAACAGTTTCAAAGGCCAATATGCTACCCTGCAACTTCTCGAGCTCAGCAATGAGGTCTAACCTATGTCCAACACGATCAATATACTGCCAAACCATATGGCTCATTTGCCTACTTAGGGTAAAGTCAAACTCATTTTCCTTTTCAAATAAATAAAGTAATATGTCCTTAAGTTGATTGGATTTGGCATCTCACGCAAGTTGTGCGAGGTTCGCCATTTGTGTTAGGAAGTATTGGAAGGATAAACTAAAAAGGCTTAATTATTGTTGGGGTTGGAAGGATAAACTACAACCAAGGCAACCTATATATAGGCACAGATTGCATACATCAAACTAATCTATGGTTGGGTCATCTAAAGAAGTTATACTACTTATTAAATTGTAAGCTATTAAGTTTTCCATGCCTAAATCATAAAGTACTTCTTAGGTAGGCTCATACAAGTAATTATTGTTAGTCATGTCTATTTAAAGGATAAAACAGAAAGTCCTTCTTTTCAAAGACTAATAATAAAGGCAATAACTAAAGGAACAAACATAATTTGATGTCAGGTATACTTACAGGCAAAAAATAAAGGAACAAACAGAATTTCATTAAATGATGAATAATGTGTGGTTTAAAATGATGTAAATTTTATAACCAAATCACATATTCAAATAAGGTAATAAGCTATTTATTTTTCCAAGCCTAAAATAGAAATTCCTTCTTAGGAAGTCTGGTACAAGTAACTGTTGTCACCCTACTTTTCAAAGACTTATATTTAAGGAACAAAGAGAATTTCATTAAAGTGTTAGATGTATGGTTAAGTTTTTTTCATTACAGTAATTCCATTTTATAACCCAACAGCTAAACCATATAACAATAATTTGCAGCTCACAGTCATGTAAATGTAAGTCAGTAAACACATTAATGTCAATAATTTGCAGCTCATGGTCATGTAAAATGTAAGTCAGTAAACCAACAAATAGTGTCCAAAAACTAAACGAGTTGTAAACTAATAGAACTAAACTCAACCAAGCTTATCAAGGAAGTAACCCATATAACAACAATTTGCAGCTCTTGGTTATGTCAAACTTAATGGCCATCTAACCCTCATATAACAGCAGTACCTACATTAATGACCATCTAACCCACTTGAAATTTAATGGTTACTGTGTGATTTGAAATTGTGTAAGAAGGTAGAAACTATATTTATGTGCATCTAAAACACTTGACTTTATATAACAATGGAAAACTATCAAAATGGGGAAAAAAATAAAAAACAGAGCAACAAAGTAAATTGTTTAAAGGAATGTAATTTTGGCAAAAGAGCAAACAATAATATAAATAATTGTACATAAAACGAATAGCAAGATGAATAAAACATACAAATTACCTTCGCAAACCACATAATGTGAATGTGTGTGTGGATCAAGAACCCTAATTTTTTTAACACATATCTCAATTAAGAAGACTAAATCAAGAACCCTAATTTTTTCAACACCAACAGTTTACAAAAACAGATCCAAATTACTTGATGATTCGAAATGATGAAATCATTTTTCATTCATTAAAAATAGTGTTGACGGAAGTTTTTGTGTATGTGTCTGTGCGTGTTAGTGTGTGTGAGATGGGTGGGTGGTGTTTTCACGAAGCCCAAGGAAATTTTCCAAACAAAATGATACTACTATTACACCTACTAAGTCGCATAAAAGTGGTACAAGTTGCATACAAAAAAAACTGCCCAAGAAAATTTTTCAAAAAAATATGATACTACTATTACACCTACTAAGTCGCATAAAAGTGGTACAAGTTGCATACAAAAAAAACTTTATAAATTAAAAAACTTTTTAATAAAAAAAATATTAAAGTATAAATCGCATAAAAGGGAAAGTCAAAGTCGCATAAAAAGATACCTTACACATGGTACTTTTTACTTACAAAATTATACTTTCAAATAGTATTCAAAGAGTACAAGTTTTAATATTTTAATCAAGTTGCATAAGTCGCATGAAGACAATTGGGTAACCAAGTTCCAATTTAGCTATTCTTTGAAGCACCAATCAAAAATTGAGGCAAAAATGAAATTACCCCTAGTTGAAATTGATACTTGATTTTTCTAGGGACAAGCAGAAAAGGATTTTTAGTCATAGATAGCAGCATTATTTTGTTCGTTGCATGCAATCGTGTATATTAATTATGGTTACATTCATATAATAACCACGCCCTTTCTTAAATGTCCGTCATCAGACATGAACTTTGAAAATTACCATAAATACTCTACAAAATTTCACAATTTTTTGTCGGTATTATCATTTGACCTGCAAAATTTCACAGAGATGCCAGGTCATATTCCGATCATCTTCTCGATCCACTTTTTTCAGCCATTTTCTGCTGATCTTTTTCTGGTCATCTTTTTAGATTTTCTAACCATATTTTCCGATCATCTTCTATGCTTTTCAAATCTGAATTTTTAAACTCACATACATGATACACTTTCCTTGGTCACAAAAATTACAAGAAAGATAATATTCGTAATTGATTTCCAACCGGTTATATTTTATTGAATTTTCATTTGATATACTTTTTTAATTAATTTTCCACCAATAAAGAGATGTAGAAATCTGCAATTTTAACATAATAAAATATCCAATTTAATTTATCATCGACACTATATTCTTTTCAGGCCTTAGCAGTGCCATAACAAGATTAATAAATTAGTAAAGATTTTTTGCGTCTTATGTTACACCCCGAAACAGGTTTAAGTATTTTATTATTAAAATAACTTGTACAAGTATAACTATAACATTTATGTATTTGAAGATTTATTATGATTGGTAAGTTTTTGACAGATATGCTAGAAGTGAAACTTTATGATTGGCTAAAAACTTAAGAATGAGACTTGATGGACCAAATATGTCATATTATTAATCTTTGTCCAGAATTTTTAAGATAAAATACCCACCATATTTCCACAACTTTCCACATTGTTCTTATGCTGGTGGGTGAGAATAGAGAAAGAAAAGAGGAGGGAAGACAAGGAATTCTTGGTGATTAAGTTAAGGTGAATCAAGTGTTCCAATGCAAGAGTTAGTCTTTAACTATAATCCCCATAAGGTGGGTGTGCTTAATTCATGATGAATTGCATAGTTAAGAAATAGGGTTCTTATGACAAATTGGGTATTTTGGGTAAAGAGGGTTTTGAGCCAAAGTAATAATGTGATGATGTTAGAGGTCTAAATTACTTTTATGGGTGAATGTTGAAAAAGATGATTTGGAGGTTTTCACGTATGATCATGATAATGATCATATTCATGTCAGAAGTGAATTTGGTGTGTGTAAATGGATAATGTTACACCTTTTTATTTGATATGCATTGAAATAAATGCTAAGTCTTTATAGTGATTCTTGTTTAGATGATTTGGTAATGGCAATTTTTGGTTAAGTAGCTATCTTTTGAGGTAAGTAAAGTTGAAATGAACTTTAGAGGTAAAATTCCTCCACAAGTAAAAAAGAAAATCGGGTCTCGCAGTGGGCTTCGGTATTACCTTTGTGAGAGAACTTTATTTCTAAAGTTCATTTGAACTTTAAAGGATCCTAATCCTTTGGTTATGGTATGTGTTTATATTGATTTATCATATTTTTTATATTATGGTGATACGGGTATATGAATCATGATGTGGATAGTATGGACTCCAATGCTAAAATTAAGTTAGTTAGTCATGACTAGTTAAGGTAAGTAGTTTACATAATTTTAGAGTAAATTGCATAACTCGTCCTTAAAGTTTGATCAAATTGCATGTTTTGTCTCAAACATTACAAAAGTGCAAGGATCGTCTTTATGGGAAAATCTTTGGTGCAAGTATCGTCCCCGCAGGGACGATACTTGCACCAAATATTTCCCCAAAATTTTCCACACAAGGACGATACTTGCACCAAAAGTTTCCCCACAGGGACGATCATTGCACTTTCGTAACGTTTGGGACGAAACATGCAATTTGTCCAAACATTAAGGACGATTTATGCAATTTACTCCTAATTTTATATCTATGTATGCATGGTATGTGATGAACTTATGTTGATAGAATTGAGATCAATATTACAATATAGACACAAAAGTATATAAAGATTCAATGGATCAATCATATTACTTATTTTATTATAAAAAAACTCACTTTCTATTTTTTTTAAATATAATATATTGCAAACAGTAAATCGTCAAGCGACAAAAAATACACCATCGCGATGAGTATTTTTTTATCTTTCAGTATACGGGCACTTCGATATACTTTCGATGAACTTTTTTTTTGATTTTTTTCAGTTACATCTCGAAAAATCACATGTGATTGTGATACAAATTACATGTGATTTCATAAAATCACATTTGATTTCATAAAATCACATATGTTTAAAATAACAAATCACATGTGATTTTATTAAGACGTAACTGAAAAAAATAAAAATAAAAGTTCGTCGAAAGTATATAGAAGTGCCACTCTATAGAAAGATGATTTAATTCTCGTCATGATGGTATGGTTCGTTTTGCGTAACCGGTTTATGAGATGTTTAATTTTTCTAAAAAAGGAATGAAAGTGTGTTTTTTTAATTTGATAAAAAAATGAATGGCTAGAATTGGATCATTAGGTTTTTAATATAAATTTGGTTTAGATCAAACTTTCCTCTATGTTGATATAGGTTTATGAATGGTTTAGAGTGCTATGTATGCAAAAGTTAGTTTGGCCTATCCTTATAGACTTGTTATGAAGAGTAAGTGATGCAAAAATGTATATAATAGCTTGTTATTTCTGATTACTTACTAAGATAAAGCTTACGTTTGAGTTGTCGAATTTTTTTTAGGTTTGTGTGGCAAAATAAGGTTTTGGATATAGACCTTAAGAAAGGAAGCTATGAATGAAAGTACTTCTTGAATTGTATATACGAGGTGGAATTCTTCGCGCTCCGCTGCGGGACGTGATACTAACGATGTGAAAGACCGATTAGCCAAATGGCTATTTTTATAAATTGCATAAAAAAAATTAATGGTCGTTAAACTAAACTAACGGTCGTTACTTAACAACCGTTAGTGAGAGACGGGGTATTTTGTAATTTTTTTAAAGTTAGGGTAAGTTTTGTAATTTGCACATAGTATGAGGGTATTTTGTAAAATTAACATGGGCCGAAAATGGGCCGGAAAAATGGACCGGCTTAATGGGCCGGAAATGGGCCGAGTTGATGGGTCAAACGGGCCGGTTGTGGGCCGGGTTATGGGCCCTTGGCGGGTCGGGTCGGGTACCCACATTGGCAGGCGGAGTTCCTGCTGCTTGTTTATATTGATAATGATAACTAGTAAAGTAGAATTAGATAGCTATATATGCTTGAAGCAAATTAATCCTCCATAGTGAATTGAAAAGTGCAGTCTTTTGTGTATTTAAAAATCTTTCAAGTCAAAATTTTGTGGTTAAATGTGTGTGGATTGAAAATGGATTTGTTATGTACTAAGTAGGTAATATGGATAAAAAAGAATGTTTGGCAAAATAGATTTTTTATGTACTAAGTGGGTAATATGGTAAATTACTACAGTAGATGTTTAAGAGCATTGGAAAACATAATCTAAGTTTAATGCGTATGAATGCATAACTTGAGCTAAATTGATATGGTGAATTTCTAAATGTCTAAATGCAATGGAATTGTGTATTTTAAGTATGATGCATAGAGGTGCATGAATTGACTGCTGACTAATTGGTATGTCGAGATGTAAAGCTTGATTTGAAATATGACGTGATACTGATGCATGCTTAAAGCGTGAATGTGAGAATGCATAAGTTAAAGTATGAGGAAGTATAAATGCATGATTAAGGTGTGATAAACCATGTTGTATAAAAAGAGTGATAGAAAAGTATGTTTGAGTGTGATGAGTAAAAATTTATGGTTAATATTAGCTGTGCTAGAAATCTTGAGATGCACTAGAAAGAATTGAAAACATAATAGAGTCATGTTGATATGATAAAATGCAATGCAAATATAATGTATGATGACCTAGTGAGGGTTGAAATTTGGATAGAAAACATTTCGCTATGATAGAATGTATGAAATGATGACTTGGTGGAAAAAGTAAAATGTTAAAGATGATGAGTAAAATGGTTATAATTTATGTATCCAAATTATGGTTTAAAGCATGTGAATGTTACTTAGGGCCCGTTTGGTTTGTAGATGAGTTTAGAATTGAGATGTAGATTTGAATTTAAATGTAGGAATTTTTTTAACTTGTGCTTTTGGGGGCACAAGTTAAAGATTGTCAGTGTCATATTCTAAATGATTAATCAATTACTATGGGACTTGATATGAGAGACTGCTGATCACTTGGACACACAATCTGTGAAGCCCTTCTTAACTTGTGCCCTTGAGGCAGAAGTTAAAAAAACCCATATATAACACAAAAGATGAAAATTATGTTTCGGTACATACGCCTTTAAGTATAAAGTTATTAAACGGAATTTCATCTAACTCGCAATTTCGGATACGTCCAAAACATCGTTAGACAGTGCATAATAAGATACAACATTTTTATGACATGTTCTGAATGTTAATGCCAGATAATCAAACTCGCGACTATTAAAACAAGTTACGTACGCATCTATGAAACATCAAAATTAATCAAGTCAATGAATTTGTAACCACAGCTGACCAAAGTAATTTTGGATTGAATATTTAAATATAGTGCTAAGACTAAATCTATCGACCACAACCCAAATTTTAATATAACACATGTATATCTTTTTAATGTATATAATAATATGGCATGAGTACCATTTCTCGCGTAAATGTGTTGAAAACCTGAAATTGTCCGTCCAAGCCATAACTATCTACATCATCAATTTGGACTTTGTCTCTATTCTTAAAAGTCTTGACCAACTCTAGAGACCAATTCATTTGATTCAAATCATATTTAACTTAATTTCATACCATAAACCCCCTGGTCAATAATCAAACACAAATGAATATCCCCATCTTGGTTTTCTGTTTTGCAATCTTAATCCATAGTTTTGATATAACCGTAGCCCAAGATGATTTTTGGGGTCAGTATTGCGGCGACCAAAACTACACACAAAACTCCGCCTACCAACAAAACCTCAACGATGTGCTCTATGCCTTAACTGGAACAAATAACGGGTTTGGGTTTTACAACTCTACTGCTGGACAAGCTAATGCGGACGCCCTTTGCCGTGGAGATATGGAGCCAGAAAGCTGTAAGAGATGTGTAGATGATGCTACTCGTCGGTTAAGACAAGTTTGTCCGAACCAAGTAGAGGCGGCTGGTTGGTATGATTTGTGTTTCTTGAAGTACTCAAATCGATCTATGGCTAATGGTATTGGGCAGAGTGGAGTTATATTCTTTAATTTGAATAATGTTCCAAATTCTAGCTTTGATCAATGGAATCAAAGCGTTGTAAATTTGCTTGGAGCATTAAGATCGGAAGCTGCACGTGGTGGACAGCTCCGGAAATACGCTTCAGGAAACATATCGGCAGGGTTTTTGACAGTCTATGGAATGATGCAGTGTACTCCTGATTTAACAGCGACACAATGCGATAATTGCTTTGCGAGAGCCATTGATTCGGCTAGACTATATGAAAGACGATTGGGAGTTAGAGTTTATCTTCCTGATTGTGTTATTCGGTACGAGAGAGATCGTTTTTTCAATTCGACATGGTTTCCTGCTCCTCCGTCTCCAACACCTACAGGTACGTTTGTTTTTAAATTTGTGACAGGTTGTGGCCGGCGCGGAAGTTCATTATTTTTGCCAGAGTAGTATTAAACTGTTGCACTTGCAGTAAGTTCAAGTTCAAAAGGCACCAGTCTCGGAGTCATTGTCGGTCCAATATTAGCGGCAGTAGCGGCGATCCTTGTGGTAGTCTTCTTCTTCATTTTCAGGAGCCGCCAGAAACAAAAGAGAAACGGTCAGTACAAGAATAACTCAAAACACAGGGAATTTAGATAACATTAAAAAAGACAGGGGGGATTAAATACTTAAATAAATAAGGTATTTAGACACAAAAAACAAGTCTTATTATTTGCAGTCATGTTTTTGTCTAAGTAGGTCCTTTGTTACCAGAGGTTCAAGTGGGGTTTAGCGACAGTTCTCCGGAAGGAAGTAAGCACCAAAGGGAGGATGAAGACACTGGAGAGATGAATTATTTCAATCTAGGTGTAATACAGGTTGCTACCAACAACTTTTCGTTGGAAAATAAGCTCGGGGAAGGTGGTTTTGGTCCTGTTTACAAGGTATTCTACGATCCTTTGGTATTGGTGCGTCACTCGAGTTTGTGTAGTTTTTTTCTTTATTCAGAATTTTGAGCTAATTACAGGGCAAGCTAGAAGATGGAAAGGAAATAGCGGTAAAACGATTGTCAAGGAACTCTGGGCAAGGTCTTGTAGAGTTTAAGACAGAAGTACAATTGATTATTAAGCTTCAACACAAAAATCTTGTTCGTCTTTTGGGTTACTGCGTAAAAGGGTCTGAACGGCTTCTCATCTACGAGTTTATGGCTAATAACAGCCTTGACACATTCCTTTTCGGTTCGTATTTACTCTCTTTTTATCACAATTATTTGCTCCCATTGGAGCCACATCCTTAGAAAAGGAATTCCTTTAGTGGGAAACCTACTTCACAAACGTACAGTTTGTAGCATATTTTTCTTATGTGTATCTTTACCTAAGTTTTTTTAACAAATTAATGTATCAGATGCTAACAAGTGTGAAGAACTGGACTGGGCTACGCGCACCAAGATTGTGATAGGAATTGCCAAAGGACTTCGGTACCTACACGAAGACTCACGTCTTAAAATTATTCATCGGGATATGAAGGCAAGCAATATTCTTTTGGATAATGAGATGAACCCGAAAATTTCAGATTTTGGGACAGCTAGAATATTCGGAGGCAATCGTTGGAACTTAGTAAGCTCACAATCCAAGCTACTAGCTAGTAACGCATCATTGCTCTGCTAAAACCGTCACATATAAATTTGAACACATAATTATCCACCTGTATTTTTTTATCATACGCACACAAATTGCTTTTTGTGCAAAATGAAAGTGTCATTATATATTTCTAATGATGATGAGGCTTGATGTGACAGTGGATACATGGCACCAGAATACGCAATGGAAGGACTATTCTCAACAAAATCTGATGTCTATAGTTTCGGTGTGTTGCTGCTAGAAATTGTTGCTGGACAACGAAACAACAGATTTACTTACCAAGACCAGCCCCAAAACTTCCTCTCAACCGTAAGCAGTTCATATTTTCATTTTCATTTGTATAAATTGTATGGTCTATGTTGTCTATCGCGAATCTTATCAATCTTTAACGTTCTTAATTACTGAAGGCCTTTCGCTTATGGAAAGAAAACAAAGGAGAACAGTTGATAGATAGTCGCATAATTCAAAATTTCTCGATTGATGAAGCTCTTAGATGGATAAATATCGCGTTATTATGTGTCCAAGAAGACCCACATGATCGCCCAACCATGTCCACTGTTGTATTCATGCTCGAAGGTCAATGGTCCGCGAACCTTCCTGTACCATCTGAACCACCAGTGTCGTTTGCTAGATTTGCAGCTGTTGTCTCTGAACAAACTACGACAACTGGTGACCAGACTGAACATATTTCTACCAGTGTAACAAGTTCCACCACAGCTTCTAGATCGATAGGTTAATGAAAATTTTCAACGGAACTTACATGCATGTAGAATCATTGTTTTTGTGCATATGAATAGTTAAAATTGATACTTGATTTTTCTAGGAACAAGCAGGAAAGGATTTATAGTCATAGATAGCATGCGTTTTTATTTATTCATCACAATCGTGTAAAGCTCTACACATATATTAACGTCTTTTAATTTCAAAGTGGTGGCTCAAGGGTAAGGCAAGTAAAGCTAGGGCTTTAGGCCCCTAATTTTTTAAAGCCCCAGATTTCGTAAGACCTTGTATATATATAACGTCAGTCACATGTTTTTCTTTTCCACCATCTGTAGATATCTGATTATTCAAGGCCCCAAGTTTTCATTTTTAAGCCTACGAGTTGTAGAACTTAAGCCTATATATATTAAGTATATAAATGACCCATTTTTGCATGAAAATAAGCAAAGGTTAAATTAATTCATGTGATAACAACCATTTACCATTTACATTGATAAATGGACATTTATTTTTTCACACCCACAAACATACTTTCATTATGTAGTTTATCTCATCTACTCATGTATCATTCTTCAATCAGAAGTTTCTTTTAAGAATGCTTTTGTTTCCGCCAAAAAAATTGCCAAAGAAAAACGAAAGTGGAACAAGAATTTGAAAGGAAAACGAGCTATTTATAGAAAGATGTTGACAATGAAATTATAAAAACTGATGAAGAGACTTTTAAAACCGGTTACTTCTTATACATTGCAGAACAAGCTATTTCATCAATCAAAAGTAAATTTGACCAATTTATATTGCATGAAGGTATCTTTAGTCTACTATTTAGCATTAAAAGTTTAATATCCCAAGATAATAACAAGCTAAAAATGTAGTTGTTTGGATCTTAAAAGCTCTTTAAGCCATATTATACTTATAACAATTGTTTGGGTATTAACGGTATAAATTTATTTTTGAAACTGAGTGTTTTTAGAGAAATTATACATGTGAAAAATGCTACATCGATTGATATACTTAATCATATTATAATTATAAACTCTTTTCGTAATACTTATATGGTGTATAGAATAATGTTAACAAATTCGGTAACAATTACTTCAACAAAAAGTACTTTAGAACTAAAGTTAATTAAAAGTTATCAATGATCAAACGTGTCACCAAAATATTATATATTTTGGTTGATTTATCAATTGAAAGTAAAATAGTATACTATATTGATTTCGAAAAACTAATCAAAGATTTCACATAAAAACTTGAAAAGGTAAATTTTATATAAACGATTTTTCGGCATATAACTTTGATAAAAAAAGCCTCGTCTTAAGGTTTCGCATTAGGCCTCCGAGACGGTTGAGCCGCCCCTGAATAAACATAAAAACATTCCGAAATCCAAAACCGTCAGCTAACTGAAGTTGCTATTTAGATTGTTTTATTTGTTTTGGTGACTATTCTTGGTTAAGCAAAAACATGCTTTCCAAAAATAATTAACAGCTTGATAAGAATGTAAATGTTCAAACAAATTTTACATCGAGTTTGTAAAAGATCTCATGCTTCCGAATTATAATTGTTTAAATTAGTACTAAAACAAATGCTGGCAACATTTGATGTTGATTTTTTTATAGTTTTCCACTCCAAAAGGCAAAGGTACTCTATTTAAATGTCATTTCTAATCAAGGTATTAAATGTGTGTTTAGTTGGGGAAAAATATCCTATTTTTTCAGAAAATTTTTCATTTGAGAATGAAAAAACTGAAAACTTGTTTAGTTGCACTTTTTTTCAATATTTTTCAAAAAACAAAAAATTCTCATTTTCTAAATTTATATGGAAAAATAGAAAACCACAATTTACTGTTCTCCATTTCTTTTTTTCCCTAACAAAATAAAACGTAAATATGACTCAAACCAAATAAAACGTGAGTACCAATATTCTAACCCTATCTAGAGGTGGCAAATGGGTCGGATTGGGTCGGTTTGGGTCATGGGTCAAATGGGTCATGGGCCAAACAGGTCATGTTTAAAAAATGGGTCTAACGGGTCATGGGTCAAACGGTTTGGGTCAGGTTGACCCACTAAATTATGGTGTTTTCATACATTTTTGAACGTTTTATACGTTTCGTCAGTCTTTTTACGTTTTCGTCGGTTTTTTCCGTTTTGGTTCGTTTTCGTCCGATTTCGTCCGTTTTTTACGTTTTCATCCGTTTTTTTACGTTTTTGTCTGATTTCTTACGTTTTCGTCTGATTTCTTACGTTTTCGTCCGATTTCTTACGTTTTCGTCCGTTTTTTTACGTTTTCGTCCGATTTCTTAAGTTTCCGTCCGTTTTTTTACGTTTTCGCCCGTTTTCTTACGTTTTCGTCATATTTCTTACGTTTTCGTCTGTTTTTTTACGTTTTCGTCCGATTTCTTACGTTTTCGTCCGTTTTTTACGTTTTCGTCAGATTTCTTACGTTTTCGGACTTTTTTTACGTTTTCGTCCGGTTTTATACGATTTCTAACGTTTTCGTCCGATTTCTTACGTTTTCGTCCGATTTCTTACGTTTTCGTTTTTTTTTACGTTTTCGTCTGATTTCTTAGGTTTTCGTCCGTTTTTTACGTTTTCGTCAGATTTCTTACGTTTTCGTCAGTTTTTTTTCGTTTTCGTTTGATTTCTTACGTTTTCATCCGATTTCTTACGTTTGCGTCCGTTTTCTTACGTTTATTTACGTTTTTGTCCGATTTCTTACATCTTCGTCCGATTTCTTACGTTTTCGTCTAATTTCTTACGTTTTCGTTCGTTTTTTTACGTTTTCGTCCGATTTCTTATATTTTCGTCCGGTTTCTTACGTTTTCGTCCAATTTCTTATGTTTTCGTCCGATTTCTTACGTTTTCGTCCGTTTTTTTACGTTTTCATTCGTTTTTTTACGTTTTCGTCTGATTTCTTAAGTTTTCGTCAAATTTCTTACGTTTTCGTCTGTTTTTTACGTTTTCGTCCGATTTCTTAAGTTTTCGTTCGTTTTTTACGTTTTCGCCCGTTTTCTTACGTTTTCGTCAGATTTCTTAGGTTTTTGTCTGTTTTTTACGTTTTCGTTCGATTTCTTACGTTTTTGTCCGATTCTGAATTTTTGTCGTTATTTTAAATGTTCGTCAATTTCTTACGTTTTCGTTTTCTTCCGTTTTGGACATTTTCTTTTGTTTTTTTTGACCCCTTTCTTTGTTTCTTACGTTTTATACGTATTTATTCGTTTTAAAAAACAGATAAAAACGTAAAAAATCAGACGAAAATGAACAAAACCGTAGAATAGACGAAAAAGGGACATAAATGAAAAAGAGGGAGAAACATACGAAACTGAACGAAAACGTAAAAAACCGGAGAAAATGTAAAAAACAGAGAAACGTAAAAAACGAACAAAACGTAAGAAAATATGACGAAAAAACCTAAGAAAATCTGACGAAACGTAAGAAATATGACGAATACTAATAAAACGTTTTATAAAAAAAAAACGTAAGAAATAAACAAAATGAGTAAAACAGACGAAAAAGTAAGAAAACGGACGAAAACGTAAAAGAGTTGTGTACCCTCAAACTACGAATCGGACAAAACGTAAAAAAACGGACGAAAACGTAAGAACTGACTAACACGTAAAAACGGTCGAAACGGTTTTTTTTTTTTAAGGGGGGGGGAATTCTGGGCGAAACACATAAGAAATGGACGAAAAACGTAAGAAATCGGACGAAAACGTAAAAAACGGGCGAAAACCTAGAATATGACGAAAACGTAAAAAACGGACAAAAACGTAAAAAAAACATGAACGAAATCGACAAAAAGTAAAATAACAGACGAAACGTAAGAAATCTGATTAAAACGGTAATGTGTGTGTCTCCAATGTAAGAAATTTGACTAAAACATAATGTTAATTGAGATTTATATATGTTCGATAATGTTAATTTCGAGTATACTACAAATTAAATATTAAATATATGGTAATGTTAATTTCGAGTATATATTGCAAATTAAATATATGCTTATGATTGTAGTTAGTTTTTATTAATTTCATTTGTATTTTATTTTTTATTGTTTTTATAATCGTATACAAAGAGTTAATATGAAAAAAATATTAATTATGAAAAGAAAAATGAGTGAAAATAGATCCATCTAAACATTTTTTCACTTTTTAAAAAGAAAAACACAACTCTCATCTAAACAGGTTTTTAAAATTCTCAACTCTTCTTTAGAGAAGAAAAACCATCCCCTTCTCTAGGAATTTAAAAACAGAAAAACATGAAAATTTTTCCACAACTAAACACCACCTAAACTTTTTTTCTTGCATAAAAAGGCATCTAACTTATTCTTTTGGCAAATTTGGGTATTTACATTAAATATTTAACGATCATCTGTTAAGTTTTATATTTCAAGTCCATCGGCCTCCACCACAACCCCTACTTACCACCGTCGCATGTTTGTTAAATATGTGGTAGTAGTGTGTGTATGTGTTTTCATATCATAAGCTATGTACTTCAGTTTCTGAGAGTTAATTTATGTTTGTTAAGGCGTTGCGTTAAGGATTAGTAGGATTTTGCATTGTGTTTCCGATAATTATTTGCGAATATTTAGTAGTGCGCGTATGTCTTTTAGGATGAGTTGCATAAATTGTTTTGTGACAGTAAACCTATCTAACTATCTTTATCGTGGTGCTGTAACAATTTTGCAATCATGTTTGGATTATTTATATTTAAAAAATTGATAGGAGCATGTGTCATCATATGATAAGTTTTGCAATTCATTTTGTGAGATTTAATCAAAGTTTATTGAGTCGGTAAAGATTAGTGATGTAGTGAAAGTAAAAACACACGAATTGACGTAGTAAAAAAAAGAAGCGATACCAACCTGATGTAGATTAATAACAAGATAACACAAATTGGATCTGTTGATTCACCCGAATACCAGAAACAAGGCAAACTCCAACAATCGTTGATTCAAACGAATACCGATTATTAAGACAATCTTAGCAAAATCGTCAAGGATAGATTGATTAAAGCAAAACTTTATTATCAATATCAAAATATTAAACCATATTCTACACCAAATCCTTGTACCTCCTTTTATAGGAGAAGGAATGCTTACATGTTTGCCTTCTAGGGCGATGTGAGATATAAGATAAATATAAACATAAACTACAAAACTATAAAAACCACGGAACCACGAAACACGACATATGGTGAAGACATAATTGCATAATTCTCCCCGCATCATTCTCCCCCACTTGAAAAAACTCGTCCTCGAGTTTGCCTCACTCGTCCCTTGTACTCGTAGCATCCAAATTTGTATCCCTTGCATCAAAATCCCTTTCTTTATAATGACTCGACCTCGAACCTTGATCGTCTTAAACAGAAAACTTTCTTATAAACAGTTGAAAGTGTGGCGATTATGGGAAGAGAAAAGAACGTACGTATTTGATAGTGCGTCGCCTAATTCAAAAATTTTCTCCCAGTATGTGAGGCTCTTAAATGGTACAATATCACGTTACTGTGCATCCAAGAAGACCCTCAATCCTATCATGTCAATGTTGTTGTCTTAACTCTTCATGCCCCAAAATCAATTGTCCCCAAACCTTCCCACACCATCAGAACCAGAACTGTCACTTCCGGCGGTCTCTTAACAACATACGAACCAGTGGACATGCTGTACACACTCCCGTCGATCTGACAATTACTTCACGTTAGTTTAACCACCAAAAATGTGGGTTTAAAGGATATTTTCACAATTCAACATAGAGGAAAAATACATGGATTACAAGTTCTTATAGTTACATTAACGTACATAACACTTTTAAAGAAAAAAATGATCGTCATCGACGTCCCTATCTTTCACGATCGTCAATATATATGCTTAGCCTAAATATTCAAACATGTAAGAGGAAATTTATAAGCTGCATCATCAGTTGAATTGGTCGATTGTATTTCATAAACATATACTATTTAATCGTCATGGGACATCAATAAAATTATTTTCTACCCTTGTCGTGTGGCGATATATACTACGATCCATATACAAAATTCACATAAATTATCAAGGAGTAATCTATGAAATTCTTAGCATCATTTCCAGAAGCTGTGATGATTCAGATTCCCTTTTTACGACCATCCAAAACATCATATCATCAATGGATTGGTAATTACATGATCAGCACTATCCTGAATAAAAAAAATGCGGGTTCTGATGGTACTTGAGGTGAGGAGAAGCTATTGACATAAGATCAACCGAAGTCCTGGTCGGTCTATCTACAACATTCTTTTGAACCATAATAATGCGTGTGATACTTTGAGATCTCATTATTGAATATGACCTTTCACCAATATGGGGTCAATTATATTTGACTGCAGTTCATTATCGCCAGTTTCTCCATGCCTAAAAGAAATCATAAAATTTCTATGATGTTACCTTTAATAGCCAAAACAATATGTTTGTTTTAAGACAAAAAAATTAGGTACTTACGTGGCTGAGAAGGTATACATGACTATTACCATCTCGGGAACTCTGATTTTGCTTTGCTGTTAATTTATCTCTAACACCAACAATCGAAGCTAAGACATCCAATTTTACTGGAATTCGCCATGCATGAACATATTCTGGCGCCATATAACCACTACACATTTGCATTTCAGAGGACAATATAAAAAAAACGATTAGCATCGTTGATTATAACAACTCACCAAAGCCTGCTTCGTCTTTGTAGTTATATACTTGTTAAGAGGGATGTGACCCAAACTGAATCGTGATTCACGAGAGTGGGCAATTAACTTGGCCTGAAGATCGTAGACTTACTAGGTTCCGACAATCCTGCTTGTGTTTCCTTGAGTTTCATCAGGGCTAAACAAATCTTGCCTGCCAAAATCAGTGATTTCTAGCATTTCATTTGAGCATCTACCAAAATGTTACTAGCTTGAGTCACCGTGGGATTATTTTAGACGCGAGTACTTCTATGAGGTAAATAGTCTCGAGGCCACACCTTCAATGTATTGTATGTAGCCAATCGTGCAATGTTGCCTATCCGGAATTCTACGTATACACACATTAGAAACAAATGGAAGTAAGATGATGCATATAGCTAGCAAATCAGGGAGTTACGAAGAGCTTCATTACCGAATAAGAATTTATCGAGGCTTGAATTTGGCATAAACTCGTATATGAGGATTCTTTCACTTCCTTCTATGCAGAAACCAAGCAACCCTACCAAATTGCGATGGTGAAGCTTAGCAACTAAAGATACTTCGTTCTTGAATTCTTTTTCACCTTGTCCATAATCCCTTGATAACCTCTTCCAAGGCTCATCAGTCGTCATCTTCAAGCTCACCCTTAATATTATATAACATAAGGCTTTATTTGTTTATTCCATTTCTCAATACATGATGAAATGAACCCCATAAGACGAAGTCGTTTAAAAAAAATGTGTATGCATACCTGGTAAACTGATCCAAATCCACCTTGTCCAATCTTATTGTCTCCAGAAAAATTATTTGTCGCCACACTCACAGCATCAAAATTGTATTCCAATGGTTCAACTATGCTTATGTCATATGTATTAGCTACAAGGGAAAACCCAACATCAATGTATAGGGTTTCATTTAATACATGAATAGGAAAATGTTCTTAACCTTCCTAGCTAGCATACAAAGAAGGTATTTTATTATATAGAGCAGTGAAGGTAACTAAGGGCATCTACTATTAAGCTTCAAATATTAAAAATAAATAAAATAAGTGGTGTGATCTAGGTATAGAGCTTTAAAAGTTTTACATATATAAATTAGTGGTACATAAAACACTATGTGAAATCGTATGCCAAACTTAGAAGCTTTAGAAAGTGTGATACTATATAATTAGAAATTACAAACAAGTTCAAAATTGAAATTCGAAGACTTACTTTGCAAACATTCTTCCAAAGTTTTTTTGAGCATCCTCTTCTTTCGGAACATAGCAAATGTGCATATAGAAGCGACAATTATCATGAAAGCAGCCGTCGCCAAAATGATAGATGTTGCAATGCGAGTTACGTGTGAATTTTTTCCTACGAACGTGAAAAATTAAGGTCACATAAATTGGTAGGCTGTTTTGTTGAAAAGGTTCACTTACGAAACTTTCGTGATTTAACAACTCACTTTCTAAGGGTGTGTTTGGTTATCATGAGGAAATTAGATTTAAATTTGGATTTAGAAAGGGTGAAATTAGAGAATTAAGTCATTGACTTTTCTAATAACAATCTCACACATCTTTATCACCCATCACCTTTGACCAAAAGCATAGCGTATAGAGTAATAATCAAATATTGTGTTGTGAGACTTTTTGTCGTCTTCATCTCTTTTCTGTTCTTTATATTCTATCATTTTGAAAACTATAATCAAACTTTTGAGAAAATTTTGCAAATTTAAAGATATATTTTAGTGAGAGATATGGTCAAAACCCATGAACTTCTAGAGAATTAAGTCATTGACTTTTCTAATAACAATCTCACACATCTTTATCACCCATCACCTTTGACCAAAAGCATAGCGTATAGTGTAATAATCAAATATTGTGTTGTGAGACTTTTTGTCGTCTTCGTCTTTTTTCTGTTCTTTATATTCTATCATTTTGAAAACTATAATCAAACTTTTGAGAAAATTTTGCAAATTTAAAGATATATTTTAGTGAGAGATATGATTATTTTTTAGTATTTACTCGGTACAATAATTATAATGATTATTTTTACTTAAATGTTCTGTTTATCTACGATGTCATCATTATAAATAAATAGTGACACCTAATTGTTGTATGACTATGATCAAAATGTTTATAAACATAAGTATCCTTAATATTGAAATTGCACACACTACAAAAATTAAACTTTCGTTATAAATATATCTTTTATAAACAAAAACTGTTCATCTAAATGTATCCTTCTATTTACACTTTTTAAATGTTACGGGTAAAAGCTTTAAATTTTGGATTTTGATGACATCTATCTATAATTTAAATGCGTCTTTTAAAACGCAAAATATATAATCTCCACATGTTTTTTTTGTCGATATATGTATACACTACAACATTTTAATCTTTTGGCTAGGGAAAAAAATAATAGCTACGACTCATGTCGTAGCTAAAGTAGACACATGGCCCACATATTCAACTCATTTTTTGTGTTAAAGTTTGACTGCATGGCCCACTACTTTAGCCACGACATAAGTCATCGCTAATATTTTTAAAATTTGCCAATCGTATTTTTGTAATTTACCCCATTTATTCAAGATGAGAAAATCATTTTTGCTACGACATATGTCGTAGCTAAAATAATAGTAGAATTAAAATAATTTTTTATTAATTAAAAGAATTTAAAATAATATTAATATACATTTAAAACATTATTTTCTATAAAAATGTTTTTAAAAAAATAGATAATCATGACAGCTACGACAGATGTCGTAGCTAAAGTTGTCCCTCCAAAATTTTCGCTTCCCTCCACACTTTTTCGTTTCCCTCCACACTTTTTTCGTATATATGTTTGATTTTTTAAAAAGAAAATTAAATTTTAGCTACGACAATGTCGTGGCTAAAGTATATAACCATTTAAAAATGTGTTACAATATATTAAGAAAACATAGGCAGAAACAGAATAAAATTTATTAAGCAAAAAAAGGCAGAAACAGAAAAAATATACAACTTAATATGGGCGTGCTTTAAGGCGGAGCACCAAAGAAACTAAATTGAGAGATTGTTATACAACAAATGAGAAGCTCTAGGAGAGAACAGGATTTTGATACCAATTAATCCCACTAAAATCGGTTCTTAAGGCCGTGAGAAAGCCAATAGGAGAGACATCCTTTGGTCCGGAAGAAAAAATATATTGGGTGACGAATAGCTTTGGCGATGATATTGTTCGTTTAAGCCATATGACTGCGCGTTAATATGAGAGGCTTTTATCGATACGATATGTCGTTGATATAGGGTCTGGTCAAAGTTATTACATGTTTTGATCAAAAGTCAGTTAAGAGTTGCTTTCGTTTTACTGCTGCATTATTCAATAATGTTAGACATGTAGTTATTATAGTGGGACCGTTAGAATATCTTTTTTTATCAATATTATACAAATTTAACACAATTAAAAGCATACTGATTAACACACATTAAAACAAACATTATAGCATAATGATTAACATTTAAAACAAACATACGGATGAACACATTACAATAAACATAACGGATTAATTAACACATTAAAATAAACATACGGATTACTACTCCATACGAAGATTTTCCATATCATTCAAAAGCTCATGAAGCATTGCAGCCGACTGACAAGCGTGATCCTCGGGATGCCTTTCCATTTCTAGTCTTGTCTCTAACATCTTTAGTCTTGCCTCCAACATCTTTATCCTTAGATCTTTTACCTTGCAATTTGAGCACTCTGCTGGTCCAGATCCAGAAGATCCCGGAGAAGAATTTGGATGTGTTGAAAGTTCATGATAAGAACTTGGATTTGTTGAAGGTCGTAGAGAAGAACCTTTGAGGCGTTAAAGTCCCTGAGAAGAGCTTAAACGGTGGTGAAGTTCTAGATTAATCCTTCACAAATAATATATTTTATCCATATTATTGTTTTGATGGCTGTTATTTAAAGTAAGCAAATCTAAGAATGTCTTTTTTATCACAAAATTATTCAATATATTATTGAATAAAGTAACTTTTAATGTTCACTCTCAACTGACGAGGACTTGAATAGTAAATGTTCTACCAAGACTTTGTGGTTTATATGATTTTCTTAGCACTTTATTTCCTGCTCAGACATGGACACTTATAGCTTCATATGGATCCATTTGACATAAGCAACAAAAACAAGGGTTGGTGGTGGTTGTGTTATGGGAGAGGAATTAAGAGTTTATGAGGATAAGATTTTGTGTCGGATAAGAGTTAACAAATATGCTTTTATGGTTAAAAATGAGAGTTTTTTGCGATGATATGTCATCGCTAAAAGGTCTGGTCAAAGTTAATAATGTTTTGGTCAAAGTTAATAATGTTTTGGTCAAAGTGTCGTTACTATAGCGAGGACCGTTAACGGATGAGTCGATATGGTATCGTTGTACATTAGATGTTCAACGGATGAGTCGAGATGGTATCGTTGTACATTAGATGTTTAACGGATGAGTCGAAGATGTTATAGTTGTAATTAGATGTTTTTTTTTTTTTTTTTTTTTTTTATACGGATGAGTCGATTTGTTTAGTTTTACATTAGATGTTTAACGGATAAGTCGATATGGTATCGTTGTACATTAGATGTTCAACGTACAACAGATGAGTCAAGATGGTATCGTTGTACATTAGATGTTTAACGGATGAGTCGAGATGTTATCTTCTGTACAGTAGATGTTTAACGGATGAGTCGTGATGGTAATGTTTTAAATTATGATGTTTAACGGATGAGTCGATATGTATGTTGGTAATTAGATGAAACTAGGAGAAGAGATTTACGTCTTTTGTTTAGGGTCGAATCTAAATTTAAAACCCATTACATCACAGTCAAGTAAACTAAGAAGTCTATTGTTTAAATTATCATTATGTGTTTTGGTTTTGAGCCAGCAATTGTTCGTTTTAGATGGATCTCACATACATCCCTTTATACTTCAATCATTTTTAAGACGTGGTATTCGCTTTTTTTTATTGGTGTCGTTATAGATGTAAAGTCTCTTTTAGTTGGATAGAGTGGCTCAAAAACCCTCATCTTGTGTCTTTGTAATTTTCTAGCTCCTTGCTAGTTTATTTTTTTAATAAAATCCGCCGTTCAAAAAAAGTCATATTTATTAAACACGAACTATTTTCCTTACTTTATCAGTATATGCATTTAAGTTGCAGTGTATATAAGTTATTAGTTACCGTATATTTATAATGCAAATTTGAATTTAACAATCTTCAACTTTACTTTTATATAACCTCAAACATGTGCTCTCGGAGCACATTTTAGAAAATCCCTAAATTTAATACATTATTTTGTATAAAAGTTTAAAACTTTAGCTACGACAAATCGTAGCTAAAGTTGATGTATCAAAATTTTCTAATTTTTCGTCTCCCTCCAAACTATTTTGTTAGCCCGCCGAAAACTTAAAGTCATATGTAAAATCGAATCTAGATCTGATATGAATCACTTTTACACCTACCATCCATAACTTATCTTCTTCCACAATTTTGGACAACCACATGATAAACATCCACTACAACTAGAGTTAACACCACCCATTTTGGAAACACTGCAAACACAAAAAACACATTACACAACGCACCACATGTGGCACCTTGGTTTAGTTTGTTTTTTTTTTTTGTGTGTTTGGTTAGCACGACCACCGACCACCGCAGCCAGACCACTGCTGCAATCTTCACCTTCACGATTGTTTATAGGTATGTTTTTTTTTGGTTTGTTAATTTGTTTTGTTTAATTTTCTTTTTGTGTTTGGTTAACACCACAGCCGGACCACTCGACCACCACATCCGGACCTCTGCTTCCACCACCATCCCGTCAACACCACAGCCGGACCAGTAAGTGATTAAATTCATGTTTGTGCTTGCAATAGGTCCATTTTGCTCCTTAACCAAAGAATGTTGTGGTACATTGCACCCAAATATTTTAACAACATTTATGATTGCATTTTTTGCTACTATTTTGTAACCATTTTCGTCACAGCTAAAGTGTAAAGCGGTGAGTGAAAGTCATTTTTCCAATTTGATGTTATTGTTTACAAGATTTAGTGTTGATTGGTTTCGGGTTATTGGGTTTTTGGTCGGGTTTCGGATCTCTTAAACGAAGATTGGAGAAATATTTTCTGTTCAGTTTGGTTATTTAAGGGCCCACCCGAAAACCGTCTGTTGACTATACGTAAGCTAGTTGGTGGAAATGAAGGAATGGACTTTACTTCGTTGAAAGTCTGAATCAATTAATGTTAGCTTGATACTTATAGTACTTTAGTGTAATATGATTTGAAAAACACATTTTGTCGACTACGTTTAGTCTTTCTGTTGACGTTTTGATACTTTCAGAACTTAATCCATACTATTTTGCTTGGTACTTTAATACTTCTGCCACAAAGCATACTAAGGTTATTGGCTATTGCTATTAAAAGTGACATGTCAACTTTTACATATTCCTTTGATTTAGTTCGAACATATAGCATAATCTCAGTTTATTGAGGGCCAACCCGATTAACTCGATAGTTAAATGGGTGGTTTGGATTGGTTTTGTACGTGTTCGGTTTGGATATCGGCGTGGTTCAATTTATTTATATTAATATGAAAAAAACCGAACCGACTAACCCGTTAAACCAATACCCGACCCTTTTGCACCCTTATTGTTTTGTACGTCTGTTAGCATGATGTGTAACTGTAGACTGTGTATGGAAAATTTTGAGTTATGTCCGTATGGATCTCGCTTGATCTGATATAACTTTTTAGATTAATTTTAGTTTTGCTTATTGGTATTTACTTTACTTTTTAGGTAATAATGTTTTGCTTGTTAGTTTGATCAGTTAGTACTTAATTTATTTGTTCATTGCTGTGTCGTAGATGAGGAATAACCTAAAGAGGTGTTATCATTTTAGACGCTTACCACAAACGCCACTTTCTTTTTCATATATTAAGGTTTGTGATGTTAAATATTTTGCATACAAAAAAATAAAATCAATTAGTCTGGATTTGTGAATTGTTTGTACATTACTTTACATTGGTTCATTTTGCAGTGTCATAGATGAAGGTGATTCGGTGATTATTTTGATGATGCTTGCGACAAGTAGTAATAGTATTTTTCTCATTTGTATTTGTTGACATATTTTTGTTATGTACATTCTCGTAACGGTATTTTATTTGACTGTAACGTTATTATGACTTCGTTTGGTTGTCATGAAATGAATAAGCGGGCGGATGAATTTTGTATCATAGTTTTGGGATGTTTACAGGTTTGGTTTTGGTATATTTTTTCCGGAATCAGGAAAACAACCACAACTGGTGCATTTTTTTATATCTATATCCACTTTTATATTCTATCATTTTGAAAACTATAATCAAACTTTCGCCATCAACATCACATATACTAGAATCAATTCTTTAAAAATAAAAAATTATTATTAGTATATACTCGGTACATAATATACTGATTATTTTTACTTAAATGTTCTGTTTAACTACGATTTCACTAATTATAAAATAAAATAGTGACACCTAAGTGTTGTAATGACTATGATCAAAAAGTTTATAAACATAAGTATCCTTAAATTGAAATCTGCACACACTACAAAAATTTAAACTTTAGTGATAGATCTAATATATAACACAAAAATGTCATTAAATGTATCCTATTAGTTACACTTTTTAAAAGATACGGGTAAAAGCTTTAAATTTGGGAATTTGATGACATTATCTATAATTAAAATGCGTCTTAAAACGCAAAATATATAATCTCACATGTTTTTTTTTTGTCGCTATATGTATAGTTGCAGCATTTTTGCTTACACTTTTTAAATATAGGAAAAGCACATGAAAATTTTAGTGACAACTTTTTAGTATTGTGATATTTTTTTTACTTTTTAACTTTGGTGACACTTATTGTATGTGTCACACAAGACTAATTTTTTTTTTTGTGGCGACATTAATACACGTACATGATATAAGCTTAAGCTCACACCTCTCCTTGTTTATCAAGTTACTTCCCTAACTGGGTCCCTACAAATTTATATATCGACCATATTCGGTTTATAAAAAATTAAGTAACGGTAGCAGTGGTCACACCCGTAAAGTGACGACGTTAGTTTAGTTACTAACTAGTGGCAGCTTCTTTTTGTCTCTAATTAAGACTACTAACTGTAATAGCTGTCACTAATTAGTGACGGCCGCCTTTTTGTCATGCGCAGATAACATATGTAGCTCAAATTTGAAACGTACCAGACGGAAATTGTTGAGCCTCAGGTGGCGGAGAATCTGGTTGAGGATAAATCGGTGCGTCAAAGAACCGATAATTTTCATACCTCATAATACACTTAGGCAAATACGCCTGCACCCCTATGGACCCCGAAACCTGCCTAACCATTTGACTGACCGCATCATTTAAGCAATTTGTACATTGTTCCTCAGATAAATCTGGAGTACACTGCACAAGCCCATACGTGACTTCAGAATTTGGCCTTGTCATTGTGCCGGCAGCGTATTTCAGTAAAGAACCACCAGCAGCCGCTTCAGCTGTTAGGTTGGTAATCAGGTTTAGCAAATCCCGAGTAAAACTAGGAACATCATCCGTCACATTTTCTGATCTCCAATCCACGATCGGATCTTTCGCTATAGTTGAACCCAAAAGATATTCATCAGAATACTTAACCCAACAATCATCATAGAAAAAACTTCCATCTTTTTGATTTGGGCAAACCTGTCTCAGATTCACAATGGAATTGTTCACACAAGTACCACATCGATTTGCTTCAATGTCGGCCCGGCAAAGAGCGATGGCACTGGCTGCATCGGAATCTTGCCCTGAAGAGCTGTTAAAAAAGAAACCGTATCCAGAGTTTGTTAATGAGGAGGGTCGGTTTGCTGCGCTAAGACGAGAATGGTTAATGAGAATTCGAAATAAAATGAGAGAAAAAGGAGTGCATATCTGGTGAGCTTTGACATGATTTAATTAGGTAACTATTGATCGATTGCAGTAATGTACGAGGTTGGTGAATGTTCTGATTCTTCATGGAGCTTATATAAGCCAAAATGTGAGAGTTACCTAATGTGGGAACCCTTGTAATGGAGATAGAGTTTTGAGTCATGTTAAAAGTCAAAAATCGCTGCTCGATATTTATTCTTCGACCTGGTGGTCCAAACTACCCTTTGGCTTTTTTGGCTTTACAAAAACTAATTCACATTTGCTCTCAAGAGGCCAATTAAGGTGATTGAACTCATCTTCAACGATGTGAAGCTTTATTCTTTTAACTGGATTCACAATAGGCACAAAATATTATCTTAGGTCATTTGAGTGACTTGATAATCCTTGTAATTGTCTTTCAGACACTTTGTAATTAGTGTCTCTCCTAGCTTCTTTCTAAGATTTCTATAATATATTTAGTTCGAAAAAGAAAAAAAAATGTCTAAAACCTTTTTGGTGTGTAACAATGAGTGAAAATATTTTATAAAGATGTCCGTCTCTAAACATATAAACCATAAATGGATAAAAATGATAACATTTTACATTACTTTATCAAAACGAACGAAAAATACAATTAATTAACCTAATAATGTTATGGATAAATATGAAATGGATGTCTATATATTTTATTATTGGTAGTTATCTTATTAGATATGTATCTTGTGGAATACTTCATCTTATATCTATATATACATACTTTCATTGTGAGATGAATAACTCAATTGTGAGATAAATAATACAATTCTCCATTCTCTCTATCTTCTTGTTATTGTTTAGTGTTTTTACTTTATTGTTTCACAACACGTTATCAGCACATTCTAAATATGAAAAAAAAAACATCGACAACAAGGAAGAAGCAAACTGATGCAACATGCAACTCATTGATTGGGATTCGTACTTATTTTTCCTTCTAAAAGGTAAACCTTATTAAACCTTAAAAACTACATATATTTTAAAAATATTTTTTCCTTTGAGATCTTGATCTTTTTGTAATATTATTACCACCATCGGTGGAACAAATAATTCAACGTTTTAAACAAAACAATGAATAATGAATGTTCTATTGCAAGGTATAAATACTAAAGTTACAATCGTAAAGGATAAATACACTTGCTCTGTTTGTTGTGTTTATGTGCGATATACTCAAAATTTAGAGATGATTCTTTATTAGTATAAAATGTATTTTATGTTTTATATGCTAGCAAACTACAAATCTAAAACTTGCTTTACTCCTGTGTATGTTTTGGAAAATTGTTAGAATTGATCATGACATGTTTTTTTTAAAATGCTAAAAGCCCATGCATATTCTTATAAATAAACAGATTTAATCCATTAACTTTTTGGTTTCTTTTGTTTTTTTTTTTTGAATAATGAGTAGATCTGTAATGTTCGGAAAGGAAGTAACCTACATCTATTGTAGATCTTTTATAATTCATGATAAATGGTTAACTGAAACATAAATTGGAAACACAATCTCTTAATGTTTTATGTGATATTATATCATTGATTGTAAATTTTATAAAGATTGTCATTTGTTTCAAACGTTGAACTTTAATTATGTTTTTGTTTTGTTAAACTTTCTTTCTTGTTTACAAAAACAATAAATGTTCTATTGTGACTATAAAGAGATAAATCAAAATAAAATAACATCATGTTATGTTAACGAAGAAAAAAAATTAGAACTTCATGTTCTAGTATAATTTTTTTTTAAAGAATTAATATCGTAACCTCAAGTTACGATGTAAATCAAAGAGGAAAAAAAAGACCTCAAGTTCTATTATGGTTCCTTTCAAAAGAATTGGTTAAAATAACATCAATGTTATAGTTTATACATTTTATTATATTGTATAAGATCCTCAAGATCTAATATGATCTCATTAAGAGAATAAAAGATTATCATAACCTCATGTTATGATTATATTTATTCATAATAAAACCTTAAGTTTTATTACAATGAATA
>BQNB010021283.1:4346-64419 GCA_026074375.1 Tanacetum coccineum | reverse complement strand
TGTTCTATAAGCTTTTTCTTCATCAAAAGAGATGCGTAAAATAATACACCGTATATTTTTTTGAAGTTTTTTATTTTAATTTCCAATCTCCTTTCACTACAAAAAATTAGTTGAATTAGCCACATTTTTAAGGTTAAATGTCCACGCTTAAAAATGTGTAAAATTATAATGGCTACACTTTGCTATATGCGGTAATAATGGGTGTGACAAATTTTCCTATACATATAAGTGTGAAAATATTATCAAAATGCATATAGTTAAAAGTGTGAAAACATTCTTTGAATGTACACACTTAAAAGTGTGACAAAATTACAAAACATTTAAACATTGTTAAATATTCACACCTAAAAGTGTGGAAAAGTGTTAAAATGTCTACACTAATAAGTGTGTCGTTTTAATAAAAAAAATTCATCACTTTTAAGTGTAGCTTTTTTGTAATTGTACACACTTATATATGTGGATTATTTTTTTAAAGATTTGTGACACATATAAATGTGACAAATTTTGATCAATATAAAAAAAAGTCCACGGTTAACTATACTGTGGAGAAAAAACCGTGGAGAATTCAACTTTTTTTTGTAGTGTTTATGTGGTAAAAGAATTGAAATCGTTCGACAACTAATTTTCTTTTTGAAAATATTTTTTAGACATTTTTTACAACTTGTAGAAATAAATCGATAGTGTAAATAAAATTCCAATTCATATTTTTTTTTTTTTAACGGCAACTTTATTAAACTAGCAAGATGCTAGAAAGAAATTACAAAGGCAAAGAATAAGGGTTTTTTTAACCAAATAACCCAAGTGATAGCCCTATTACATCTATTGGAAAGCCAATTCATATTTGATTTCAATTGTTATGATGTGCTAATTAATTAACGAGTTATAAGTCTCGTGCACGCGCAGAGGTTACACGTAAATCAAATTTGAGGTTTTTTATTTTAATTTCCAATCTCCTTTCACTACAAAAAATTAGTTGAATTAGCCACATTTTTAAGGTTAAATGTCCACGCTTAAAAATGTGTAAAATTATAATGGCTACACTTTGCTATACGCGGCAATAATAGGTGTGACAAATTTTTCTACACATATAAGTGTGGAAATATTATCAAAATGCCTATAGTTAAAAGTGTGGAAACATTCTTTGAATGTCCACACCTAAAAGTGTGGCAAAATTACAAAACATGTAAACATTGTTAAATATTCACACCTAAAAGTGTGGAAAAGTGTTAAAATGTCTACACTAATAAGTGTGGCGTTTTAATAAAAAAAAATCTTCACTTTTAAGTGTAGCTTTGTTGTAATTGTACACACTTATATGTGTGGATTATTTTTTTTAAGATTTGTGACATATATAAATGTGACAAAATTTTGATCAATATAAAAAAAATTCCACGGTTAACTATACCGTGGAGAAAAAACCGTGGAGAATTCAACATTTTTTTGTAGTGATTACAAGAATGATACCGTGGATTATGGCGTCACTGACAGTAGAAGAACAAAGCTCGTTGATGTCATTATGGTGTAAGGCCACCGAGAACACAATGTTTGATCAATGGTTAAGTGAATGGTGGGAGGGCATGAAGAGGTATCATGTTGAAGAAGCTGAAAAGTCAACTATTTCTACTCAGTCAGCTCTAGACACACTGGAAATAGTCTTGAAGTACTTGCCTAGAGAGCGTTCTGGTCGTGAAAACCAAGAGACTAGTCATAAAATGATGCACTGTGAAACCACTAATGACGATGAGAAAGAAAAGAAATCAAACAATGACAAAGTTAATGAACCTGAGGACAGTTGTAAAGTTTGCAGTGCGTTTAATTTTACGAGTAAATGGTTGTTATGATTTCACAGGTTCTGTTGGGGGAGTTTCCAGGATCACATATTGATCATACAAGCATCATGAAAGCCTAAACAGAAATCGATTGATTATTCAGAATTTGAATGATGAGGCTGAGTTGGTTTTATTTTACGTTGTGTTGTCTTCTTTATTTGTTGCTTTGTGACTTACAATTTCTTTTCTGTTCTCAGCCGATGGATCAACACACAAAAGAAATCAGATCCAGATGTTGATGAGCCGGGTGTTCCAGGTCTTTATCCATCTTATCGTGACTCTCACAAACTAGTATTCGGATGTGAACACTACAAACGGAACTGCAAACTTGTTGCTGCTTGTTGCAATAAGCTCTTCACTTGTAGATATTGCCATGATGACAACACTGATCACGTGATGGATAGGTAAACATGGCACACCCACGTCTTTTTTATGAGCATGAGCATATTATAAGTTTCTTACATACTTCATACTATGCAGAAAAGCCACAACAATGATGATGTGCATGAAATGCTTGATAATTCAGCCCATTGGACCAACTTGCTCAACCGTGTCTTGTAACAATTTATCTATGGCAAGATACTACTGCCGCATCTGCAAAATGTTTGATGACGAGAGGAAAATCTACCATTGCCCGTTTTGTAACCTCTGTAGAGTCGGAAAAGGTTTAGGCATGGACTATTTTCATTGCATGAATTGCAATGCTTGTATGGCAAAGGCACTTACGGTGCATATTTGTAGAGAAAAGTGTCTTGAAGACAACTGCCCAATATGCCATGAATATATATTCACGTCCAGCAATCCTGTTAAGGCCCTTCCGTGTGGTCATGTAATGCATTCGTCATGTTTTCAGGTACTCCAGTCATTAATAATGATTATTCTTTAATCTCCCGTATTGACATATGTTTAATGCTGGTCAGGAATACACTTGCTCCAACTATACCTGCCCAATATGCAGCAAATCATTGGGAGATATGCAGGCGTACTTCGGAATGTTGGATGCAATGTTAGCTGAAGAGAAAATTCCAGAGGAGTATGCTGGCAGGACTCAGGTTCAGTATATTATTTAGATACACTCACTCAGATTCTATTGTGTGTAATGCAGTTTGCTGACATAATCTCGGATATGGTTTTTCAGGGAATATTATGCAATGATTGTGAGAAGCGAGGAACATCATCGTTCCATTGGATGTACCATAAATGTCCTCATTGTGGTTCCTACAACACACGGCGTATCTGACTTTGGATATATTGTGAGTGCAGTTTGGCTTTCTGCTTGTAGTAACATGTATAAGTCTTAGGGTAGCATTTAGATCTTCGTTTTGCATGTTAGTTGTACGATTTTATTTTTCTTTTCACGAGTCTAAACAAACATCCTCAACGAAACAAATTTCAAGTTTCAAGAGGATAAAACTTGTTTGTAAGAATATTATACTACTCCATAGAGTAGAAACGATATGCTCTTAACATGTCAATTTTGTTTCTTTGAAGGATTTCAATTCACAGGTTGCATATACCTCCTTGGAATCTATATGGTATTGAAGATCGGATGGATTTAGTCATAATTATGTTATTTATGTATATATTCTTCGCGTGTTTTCATTTGTGTTGCAATAAGCTCCCTCGGGCAAAAACATTGATGATATTGCCATTGGAGTGGTTATGATCTCGTATTGTTCAACAATGAATGGCTAACTGGACTAAGCAAACTAAACTGTGTATTCCTTTCCTGATATATTCCTAAACTTGATCAACCTCAACATGTGCACAGTATATAAAAGGCTAATAAACTGCATATAGAAGCGTGGATGGAAAAAGTCCCAGCTTCACATATCAAGTGTGTCGATTCCTTGGGTAATGAGCATAACAAACAACGCACAAACATGTGATTTTAAACCGGCAATTTTGTAACTTTTTTTGTGGGAAAATCTAGCCAGAAAGTCCTTCCTAATTATGGGGCTTGTAAGATAAGACATGTAGATTATATAGGAAAGAAGACCTATGCCCGGTTATAGTGAAAGGCTGTAGTGATAGCAACGAGACGTACTCTCTTTAGATCAACTACTAGATAGATAAGTCATTTCTGCTCAACCATAGCAAGCGGGTGGGAATGAGGTGGAAACATTAAGCAAAAGTAATACAATTACATAAATAGTTGTTTTTTTGGCAATTGGTTTATGCAATATTTAAGAGCAAAGAATGACGATAAGAAAATAACGCAAAAACCTTAATAATAAGAATAACAAAAGTAATAATAATAATAATAAAGTTTGATTATGTTTCATGATCATAAATACAAAAGAGGCCCAAATTCAACGTAGCAAAAACTCTCCAGATACTAATGGATGACTCTTATTTTAACCGATACTCAAAATTGTTATTACTAACCTCGATCAACACTTACAGCAAATGCATACGTTCCACGTACGACTGATCCAACCACCGGCAAAGCGGCTCACCACACCCCACAAAGCACCCCGAGTTCCCATTCTCTGTGAAAAACGGAAACTGGAAAATGTTGAGCAACTCCTGCACAGATTGTCTAACCAACGAGGTACCTGTCACCCGGCTCCTTCGTCCCCATCCTGTCACTATATCAATCCTACTTGGACAAACGCCCGATGACAACATCTCCCTACGAAACCATGCCAACGTCCTAGATAACGCCGTGACAGCTGTCCCATCCGACATCACATGAAGATTAATCAGCCAGTAACACGAGCTTTTCTCACGAACAGCATCAGGGTACACGTTTTTCTGAGCTGCGACTTCCCAAACGGACCCTGCTTCCTCTTTAAGTCCTGACTTGTGTAAGAAATCGACCACTGCGTCAACAAGCCCCCTTTTGCTCTCACGGTCCTCACTATGCATAAGATCTAAAAACACACTAGCATGATCTCGAACATTTTGCCCATCAGGTCCAGCAGATGGCATTGACCGTAGAAAAGCGTGTGCCGGATGACCCGTGACACCCATCAGCTCGCAACAAAACATCTGGTCAAACGACGTTTGTGCCTCTGTACAACAACTAAGCAGCAATGTATAAGTCTGTAAAGAAGGATTCAATCCTAAACTGTGCATACTCTGTACCAAATTATAAGCGTCTGAAAGCCTATGTACCCGAAGAAAAGCACTTAATAAAGAATTACATGTCGGAACATTTGGACGCAAACCCGCGTTAAGCATGGCCTGATACCAAGCCCATGCCTTTTCAACATTTCCAGATTTCCCCCATAAATCCACAAGAAGCCCGTAAACAGGTTCATCCGGAACCCAATTTTTCCGGGTCATTTCTTCAAAAACCGCTTCCGCTTCTTCAAGATACCCGCAATGCCCAAGAACCTCCATAACTATACTATAAGTTACTTTATCAGGGTTAAAACCGTCAGTTTGCATATCCCGATAAAGCTGTAGCGCGGTCTCATAGTTTCTAGCTTTCGCCTGTAAAGCAATCATAATATTATAAGTTACCAGATTCGGCACACACCCCTGGCCTACCATCTCATAAAATAACTTCAAAGCAGCATCCAAATGACCAGCTTTTCCCAAACAGTTAATTATGACACTAAAAGTGAATGTATCGGGTGAAAGCCCTGCTTCTTGCATCCTCTGATACAAGTCCATTGCAACATCGAGATAACCAGATTTTGCATGGATGTCGATGAGTGTACAATAGGTGACCCGGTCAGGTTCAATACCTTCTCGTTGCATCTGGTCGAAAACATCAAGCGATTTATTAAGAAAATTTGCACGTCCGTAACTATGAATGAGACGATTATATGTCACAACATTTGGTGGGTGCCCGTCTCTAACCATTTGATCGAGCAATTTATTAATAGCCCCAAACTGTTTGGCTCTGCCCAAGATACCAACCATGGTTGTGTAAGTATGACCGTCGTGTTTGAACCCTGGTTGCTTTTTTAACCAATAAAAAAAGCTAAGAGCTACCGAAGGATCTTGAAGCTGCTTGAGTACTTGATTCGCTTGATATGCATCTAATGAACAGTTTAAACTCCATAATGCCTCTTCAGCTGCTGGACTCCACTTTAATTTGCTTAAGATCTGACCAACACTTTCCACGATATGACCCGAACCTGAAAACTGTCTACCCTTATAAGGAACCACTTTTGTCGATACAGACATTATTTCAGGAGTATGAAACTCGGGAGCACGTTGACCTACCATGAAGTGATTGACACATTCTTTTGACTTTTTCGGTACACCTTTGGCCGTGTTGTAGTTTTGACTTTGATTTTTACCCGAGACATATTTTTCAGCTCTCCCATTATTGACATTTGGGGAACTTTTATTGTTTGGCCTCGTTGCTGGAACAGATGCTTGCGGTTCAACCTTCTTGTATGTTTTGGTAGTGTTATTTGAACTTATCGTCTCCGGTTCAACCTTTCTGTAGGTTTTATTGTTTGATGAACGGGTCTTTTCAGCTACATAGTTTGGAGTCGAGTCAACAGATGCACTTCCTTCAGTCAAAGGAATCTTGTAGTTGACCACATCGTTTAAAAAGTTAACGGCTGCCATCCCAGCTCTGACAATATGACCAGTTGCTGTAAGACCAACCGGATGCATTGTATCAGTTTCATCAGCATAAGTTACACACTCGGTTTTTGCTATTGGTGTTGACCTTGGAAGGTGAGAAGCGGAAACAGGGTTGTTGATTATTTTGGGGTCGGGTATAGTGGAGTTAAGTACTCTTGTAGAAGTTTTAGGGATTATTGTAGATGCCGTTTGTGGAGTGCGGGGTCCATTTTTGGTGATAAATTGTCTCTTTGAAGTGCAAGTTTCGTCTTCTGAACAAGTGCATGAACTCCCGTCTGCACTACATCTTGTGCCACTGAGGAAAAATGACCTCGCTGACTGAGAGAGAGTACCGAGCTGCTTTGTACGCAACATGGTCTGCTAAAATTAAATGAACAATATAGCTTATTGGTGACTGAGTGCCAAAAACATTACCATCAAGAGATAGGTTTTATTTAACGATTCATAAACTTTACAAGAGCATAACAATAATACATTATTCAATCTTGCATACTCCCTCCTTTGTTATAGATAAAAGGCTACACTTCGATTGATAACCATATCCACCAAATGCACTTTGATACGCCTTTGGTCATGACTACCAATCGTTAGCCTGTTATAAAGATCAAAAGACTTAATTTAATAAATAAAGATAATTCAATTATGCCACATCAATATGACTCTATAACATGATAAAAACTTTAGCACAATTACGTCTCTACAATAATAAAGATTTGAACTTGCTGTGATAATATTATCTATTTGATTTGATCCTCTAAGATTGAAGACTAAATGGAGCTCTCACTACACAAAAAGTAACAAACTTTATGCATAAATCACAATAATGATATTGAAAAAAACCCAAAAACCGCGATCTTTGAGCATCATACTATGCTCACCCCCCTCATTTACAATAAAATCCCCCAATTTACTACCAACAAAAGCCTAACTCTAAATTTCAAATACCAACCAGCAACTTTAACAAAATCAAAATTAACGTAAACATTTTCATATTTTCAGCTCAAATATCATATTACTATACCCCTTTCCAAACAATATAAAAGTACTAGCAATCTTTTTAACCTGGACAATAACAAAGGTAACCATTTTAACCTTAAAAAAACACATCATTTGACATCAATAAGTCAATTCAAAACCAAAAAATCCTAAAAAGTTAGGGACTATTAACAAAAATCTCTAAAAGCATTACACAAAAACAAAATCTTTCCATCATAAAACATCAAACCAAAACTTAAAAACACAAACTTTATTACTATCCAAACAATATTAATGTACCAACAATTTTAACCTAAAAACACATCATTTGACACCAACAACTCACGTATCAAAACAACAAAAATCCTAAAATGCTGGAAATCACTAAGAACAAAAATTCTAAAAACATAAACATTGTTAACCAAGATCCCAACTTTCCCTCACAAAACATAAAACTAAGACATAAAAACACAAACCCACAACAAAAACCATAATAAAGATGAAGAAAGTGTCCAAAAAGAGTCAACATTTTAACAAAAGATACAAAACCCATATATAAAAAGGCAAGATTTATTAAAAACAAAGATCATATAAAGATTGTTAGGTGATTACCTGAAATGGGTATGAAAAAAGATGAGCAAAAGAGAGGTGGCGGCTACGTTGTTTGAGGCATGACTCTGTGTTTGTGTTTTTTTACAAGACAATTGGAACTTGGAAGGGGTTTTATGTGTGAGAATTTTCTATTTTTTATTAAAAAATATAAAGTGGTGTGTATGTGTTTGTAACCCTATATTTGATTTTATTTTTTTCTGTTGAATTTTATATCCACGTGTTCAATGACTTCACGAGCTTCCTGACTTCACCTCAACAAGTACAACTCTGCTAAGATTTTAGGTTTGTTTTTTTTATTTAGGGGGTGTTTAATATTGCTTATTCAATATAAATTATGCGTTTTGAAAACGCATAATCAGATAATCACTTGTTACTAACGTGGTTTTAAAATATAGTGTTTAGATTTAATTTTGTTATTTGGTATCGCAATAATCAGATAATCAGTTTTTTAAGTGTCTGGTAAACTAGATTATTTAATATCTTAGTATGTAAAATGACTAAAATGGACATCTTATATTATTATAATAAAATTAACCTGTGTTTTGTCACTTATATATATTTTTGTTTAACACATAAAGTATGTAAAACAAATTAATCGCAATTGTCAAAAATATCAGGTTAAAGATATATTTCTTTTATACATGTTTTGTAAAGAGAACTTTATTTGATTGAAGTTTTATAAACTTTTTGAACGATTAAATGGGCTATAAGCATTTTTTATTGCGCTAATTTAAAACTAAACAAACAACAGACTCGGATTAGGGTATGTTTTTTTTTCTCTATCTTCTCCGGCCACTACTAGGTAGCCAAAAGTTCAATATAGACCCAATATTTGTCATAGACCCAATGAACCAATCCTAGCCACTCATTTTTTCATCAAAAATAAAAAAAACCACTTTTCACCTTTTTTTTTAAAATTAAATATCTCACACACTGTTAATCGTTACGCAAAACAAAACATATCATCGCGACGAGAATTAAATTATCTTTCTATAGAGGGGCGACACTATGTACTTTCGACGAACTTTTTTTTATGATTTTATGAAGTCATATACGATTTTATGAAATCATATATGATTCGTTATACGAATCATATATGATTTTCGCAATTCGTGCCTGAAAAAAAAATCGAAAAAAAGTTTCTCAAAAGTATATCGTGTCACCCGTCTACTGAAAGATAAAAAAATACTCGTCGCGATGGTGTATTTTTTGTCGTGTGACGATTTACCGTTTGTAAGATATTTTATTTTTAAAAAAGAGATGGAAAGTGAGTTTTTTTATTTTTGATGAAAAAATGAGTGGCTAGGATTGGTTCATTGGATCTATGACAAATAATTGGTCTATGTTGATCTTAACTCCCACTAGGTATGCCTCCATATGCCTCAATTGTTAACCATTAACTATAAAATCCTAAGGTAAGATAAAAGATAAGGTAATGTTGGGTATTTTGGTAAATGTTACAAAAGTGTAGATCTGTGTTTTGTGGCAGCAAGGGGAAAGCTGCTTTTTGATAACTGTGTTTTGGGGTATTTCAAACGCAGATAATTGATTCTAACAAAGTTCTTGCCAAACACTAAAAATATATTATTCACGTTTTTAAACTGTGATAATCAGGTAATCTATGTCAAAACGCAGCCCCAAACACCCCCTTAATAATAACTTATGATTTTATTATAAGAGTGCTACGTATCTTCGTGTCGTAAGAGCATGAGGTAAGGTTGAACCATGGCTTCAAGCCATGGCACAAAAAGTGCTGCTACGTCAGCAAAAGTGCTATGACACCAGAAATACTATGACATCATATTCGGGTGGCTCCCTCATTGGCTTCAAGCCATAACCATTTTTTTTCATTTACATAAAATAAGAAATACACATTCAAACTTAAATAAATTTCATTATATAAATACTCAATTATATAAATTTCATTATATAAATACAAAATTATATAAATTTCATTATATAATACACAATTATATAAATACCAAAAGGGTTACACAGCAATTTGGCTAAACTATAAGGATGGGTTTTGAAATTTACTCTTCCTCACAAACAACCAAACCTGCACAAGCCGTACGTCTTCTTCCTCCAACCTGCAAAACACAAAAAGAAAAAAACACACCAAACAAACCCATCACAAACACATCACACAAACACAAACAAAAAGAGAAATAAACCCCAAAAAATAGAAAACCTCCACCGCGCGGGTTGGTTGTGGCGGCTTGAACGACGGTGTGGTTGGCGCCATGTTTCGTTGGGCTGGTGGGATGGCGCGGCACCACCAGCCAATCGTACCTCTCCCTCTAAGGGTAGTGTCATAGCAAAAAGTGTTGCCATGTCAGCAAAAATTCATATGGCATTAGAATTCCTTTGGCACCACATTTTGTGTCGTACTCCTTGGCACCAGAAAATGTGGTGTCGTGGGACAATAATTTTTTTTCATTTACATAAAATAAAAAATTCACAATATAACTTAAATAAACTTCACTAAAATTAAAACACATTACATTAATTCAAAAAAGTTACATAAAAATAAAAAAACACAGTACGTAAACAAGAAATAAAAATTACAATTTAGTGGTTAAGGTTTCATAAATGCTCCGCAAAGTCTTGTCGAAGCTCGTGAATTTCTTTGGTCTTCCTAACATGCATTTAGTAAATTCAATATCCGCTGAAGTGGGCTTTCTTAAATACTTTTCAACGTATAAATATATATATATGCATTTAGTAAAGTTCTCTAAACACTGTCGTGAACAACGTTCAGCAATTTGCAAGTACTCGTCAAATGCCTCAGGTGCAGTGTTGTACGCCAGTTGACGTATGGCGGATGTGCACTTCAAAATAGGATCAATACTTAAACGACCGACGGCATCGTAACGTTGTCTAGAAAAATAAAAGTACTCAGGAAGAGGCTGAGCATCATAACCTAAAATAGCGTTGACTATTTTATTAGAAAGTGTAGAACTCATAAGATACCTTCGTCTAAAATTCTCTTCCAGATATTTAGGAGGAGTCACATCGTCGCCAAAATAGTCTTCGATTAGACGTTGTTCTGCCTCTTCTCGTTGACGTGGTATGTATGTCCTCATAGCTAGAAATTGTTCATACGCCGCATAACCCCGAATATATCGCTCCGGGTCATTTTGAAAATAAACATCATAATGATCGTAGGTGTTGGGAGTGTTTGGATCCATAGTGGTTTTTTTGAAAGAAAATTGAGTATTATTGAAGTAGAAATTAAATTGAAAAAGTGTGTGAAATATGGTAAAATAAAAAGGTATTTATAGGATTTTTAAAGGGTAAAATTTTGAAAAAAGTGAGGTTTTTAATGCAAAAAACAGCTAGTATTCGTTATATAACGTTTTAAAATTAAAAAAAAAGACTACCGCGATGGCTGGTCGCCACGACGCGAGAACCCACGGCGCCAGCCGTGGTGTCGTGCGCCAAAGAATGGGGAGGGCTGGAGGCCATGGCGCCAAGTCATTGCACAACGTACCAAACACTCTAACGAGGTTTGCAACTCGCGTTCCTTTGCGGAGCGTGAGTGACTAACTTTGAAACGGACCGATAATCCTAAAGACTATCTTTGTAAATTGTAGATGAAAATATTTACGGAAATAATCCCTAAGTTATCGCTTCGTTGCAAAGTTAGTCCTTAAGGACTAATTTTGTAATGCACCAATAACATAAGGGACTATTTGCGTACATCTAAACCTAATGTTATATGAGAGTGGGCAACCTTTTTTTATTATTAAAAGGGAGGTTTATTTTTTTATTAGAAAAACATATGAGAGTGAGGTTTATTTTTTTATTAGGAAAAGAAAACATATGAGAGTGGGTGTATTTTTTTTATTTGCAATTCACGATTTCATAGGTGCCTGATGAATGATATAAATTATAATTCCTCTGTTTTAATATTATATATCTTATTTTCATTTTAAGATGTTCTGAATTAATAGTTTATTTTTTGTGTCAACTAATTAGAAAATCTTTTATAAAATAAAAAAATTACATAATTTTAGAGTTTTCTATGAGATTCGATTTTATAAAAAAAATAAACCAATTAGGTCGCTTGATTTTGACACGTGAGCAAAAATCGTGCGATCAGATTGGTTAATAAAAAGTCAAAATTGGCTTTCAATTGGTCAAAATTGAAAAATTCGTCTACAATGAAAAGACCAAAAAATGTATGTTTAAAAAAATTGATGAGGTAATTAATAAAACTTTAGTGATTGAATTTTAAATACTTATATGGACTTAAGTGTAATCTTATAAATTTCCATATTTTTAAATAACATTAAAAAATAAACAAAATACCCCATTTAACTTTATACCACATAGACTGACTAAGTCAGCCCATTTTTTAGCAATACGTGAAGATTACAAGATGGAGAAGTTAGCAAGACTTTATATCGATGAGATAGTAGCAAGGCATGAAGTGCCTGTGTCAATCATCTCATATCGTGATGGGAGATTTACTTCGCTATTTTGGCAGACATTGCAGAAAGCATTAGGAACACGGCTAGATATGAGTGGGGCTTATCATCCTCAAATGGATGGACAAAGTGAGCATACCATTCAGACTTTGGAGGACATGTTAAGAGCGTGTGTGATCGATTTTGGTGGCAGTTGAGATACTCATCTACCCTTAGCTGAGTTTTCCTACAACAATAGTTATCATTCAAGTATTCGATGTGCCCTATTTGAGGCATTATATGGAAGGAAGTGTAGGTCACTTGTTCTTTGGGCTGAAATTGAAGAAAATCGTCACAATAGAGAATAACTAAAATTCATAATTACTAAATAAATTAAAATGTCATGACGACACATGACACAAGAGGAGACTTGTATCGAGGTTAATCGAAACACAACAATACATAGTCATAAAACAAAAATCCAAATTTCAAAGTACCAAGTACGAAAGTATAATAGATATGAATATGCATATAATAACTAGTAAGTCTTCCAATGCAGGGATCCTAAAGTCTCACTAGCCAAGCAGTCTCAATCTCTTAAGCTTCTCTATCTTCACCTGAAAATGAACACTCTCAAGTGTCAACATTACGTTGGTGAGCTCGAAGGTTTAATCATAAAACAAATTAAAGAAAAGCTGTGAACATATAAATGAAAGTTGGACAATCGTACGGTTAATAACATGCATCATGTATCTCAAACCACAACATACCAAATCATATCACAAAGTAGGTAGGCGTTACCCCCGATCCAACATCACAAAAATAAGCTAACATTGTATCCATGTATCAATCATGTGGCACAAGCAACTCATGTATCCATGTATCTCATATGTATCATGTAAACTTGCACACATAATTGTACCATAGGAATAACTATATAACCATGTCTAAAATAAAACCAATTCAAAATCATTTAATCACAGCATGGAAAAAATTTAAAAACCATTTTGTATCCATTTCCACCCCAAGAAAACATTTAAAAATGGGCTACGAGAAACTCACCTCAAGCTTCACAAATCTGCGCTAATAATCCAAGCAATAATCTACACAACATAATGAACGGGTTACACATGAACAAGGCTTTACGGCCCTATACATGTAACCTTCCAATTGATAGATATTAATGTTTAAAATACATTTATAAATATTCCATCATGGTTTCTACACATTATCTAAGCTTTATACATGTTTTAGACTAGTGATAACATTTTCAGTTTTCTATAGAATTTTTAAGTCAATTTATGAATTTTTATAAATTACTAAATGACCTCCCCTGACTTCTAATTTCGAATGACATCAACTTCAATGGGTTGTGTAGCTACTTTAATTTTTCCAAAAAATAATAATAAGTCTAACTATTTATAAAAAATCCAACATCACAAAGTGTTTAGAAAGTGACCTGATTCGACTACCAAAAAGTTTTGCTTGACCAGACCCATTTAGACATATGGGAAAAATCTAAAAAATTCTAGAAATTCTTAGACATCATAAACTTACTACTGTAGCATTTTCATCAGTTACAAAAATGTTTTAATATGGTTTTTGACCTTACAAACACAATCCAAAATCTGTCCCCAAAACTCATATTCGATAATGAATCTTGTAAAATTATTTTGACTGACTTCTGCTCATATTCAATTCACGAAACCACTTAGGTTGGAAAGTAGACTCTCTGTATTTAATTTTAGGCTCAAGAAAATCAATAAAACCTATTTGTATGACAAAGTTATGACTCTTACAATTTGACCTAAAAATGTGCCCAGTTTTAATTCCGAATTTTACAACAATTAACCCTAACCAAACGCATCCAAGCACTAACTATTATACCCTAATCAATTATAAATGTTCATAACATCATATTTACAGAATTTTTATGAAACCCTAATTCCATCAATTAAAAAGTTACAATTAATTGAATTAAAAGAAAAGATTAAGTTATGATTATATGAAAAACCTTTTATCTTGAAAGCACAAAATCTTGAACCCTAAATTTTCTTGAAAATCTTTGATGGTTTCCTTGTTCTTGCTTTGAACGATCGACACCAAGAAAAGGAGAGGGAGAGAAAAAGTGATTTAGGGTTTGGGATATCATGAGTATTTATACTAATCCTAAAGGATTCCTAGTTGGATTTGGTTACTTTTTTTTCTTTCTTCTTTTGTGCCGATCCAAACACACTTATAAAAATATATTATTATTTTTTCGTTTTTTTATAAAAACTTTCGGCTGGGATTTTTTTTAAATATATTATTTTTTAAAACTAATTACATATTTACTTGAAACCCTTAAATGCTTACACATAAATTCCAACTATAAAATATATTTTTACATATATTTTACCTCAAATATTTTTATTACTCACTATATAATTAAATCATTGCATCCAAATTTACCTAATAATATTGAATCGAAATTAATGATGCTTACTTCCACAAATTATTTCCAAATGCTACGAACTACGAAATAACTAACGAATGACTATCTCAAAAATCATCATTTCCAACGAAATGAAATGACTAAATATCTAAATTAAAACTTCTCACATATCAATTGCAACTCATATACCTTATCACATAATATTAAATGCACTAATTGAATCTTGCACACTAACTCAAATCACATAACACCTAGTTAGGCTAACCTGGTTTGATTACGGGTGTCACAGTATCCCACACTTAAGGAAATTTCGTCCCGAAATTTAACTTATTCTACTGTTAATAATTTTGCTTACCCACACCAGGGTACAAATAGCAGCATAACAGCTATAGGTGAAGAAAAGTATCCAAATTACACGAACCTCGTCCGTCCTCGAGGAAACTAGTCAAAAATCTTAAGTTGTGTGACGACTTGATTCATAACCTGATCTCGCAACTCATCAAACAAGAACTGTCTTGAAATTAAATTATGAGTTGTTACATAGCTCAACGTTTATGAAGAATCGGCTCGACTTCGGGTTTATTCTAAATATAACTTTAACCAAAACACATAAGAACATTTAAGGGTGCACTAAGGTCTGCCAGTAAACGTATGCACCCAACTTTAACTACTAGTTCCATCGATAACTTGCTCAATGAACAAGTGTGGATACTTAGCTTTCATGTAATCCTCAGGACCTCGCTATGAGTTCCATCGGACTTTAACTATAGGGATCCTACTATACTTCAATCTTTTAACCTTACCATCGATAATCTCAACAGGTTCTTCAACAAAACGAAGAGTTTTGTCTACCTTAATTTCTTCTAAAGGCACATGCAGGTTTGCATCTGCCAAACACGTATTTAGATTTGTCATACGGAATGTATCATGCACATGACTCAACTCTTGTGGCAATCTTAAACAATAAGCTACACGACCAATCTTTTCAAGAATCTTAAAAGGTCATACATACTTCAGTGCTAACTTTCTTTTCTTTCCAAAACTCACTACTCCTTTCCAAGATGACACTTTCAACAATACTTGGTCGCCTATACTAAATTCTAAAGGTTTACGCCTATTAACAGCATAACTCTTTTGATGATCTCTTACTGCTTTAAGCCTTTCCTTAATCTGTGAAACTTTATTAGTTGTCTCTTGTACCAATTCTGGTTCAATCAACTTGTTGTGATGATGCCTATCCTGTTACGCCTTGCGTTTTTGCCTTAGCGGGGTGTGATAGAAAGAAAGACGTGTTAGCCTCGCCCCAGGGGTTATCTTAGGACCAAGCTCAGGCGTGAGAGTAAGTAAATGTGAGAGCCAAAAGGCACCAATGTGTGTGTGTGAAAATATGCAGTAAATGCTACCTGGCTTGTAGTAAATGAGAGGGTATTTATACTACCTATTTTACTGTAGAGTTGCACTGTTCCTGACACCTAAGGGATGGTTGCGCCAAACTACCCCTAGTACTTATGTCAGGCGGCATGATTACGTGGGTAACATATCTCTGTAAATCTCGGGATGGCGGCGTTGCTATGAGTACGCGTTATGGACTGCTGGTTCGGAAAGGGGCTGGTTCTTTGCATGTGTTTGGTTGTTGTAAGCTTAGATTGCTTTGAATACCTCCGGTTTGGGTCCTTCCGGATATATATGCGGACATGTCTCTCCTAGTATCGTGTTGTTAGTAGGAGACTAACGACATGATACTTCAGTGCTTACTTTTGTATCCCACTAGCTGCTTTCGTCCTGTTTCACCTTCTTACTTTTTTTCTTCTTTTTTTACCGATGGGCCCACAACGTGACAAAGTTAATATTGATGGATAAGTCCAAATCGATGCATCCTACACGTCTTGCATGGAGATGTGTGATTGTACATGTGTCTGTTTAATTTCTTGTGAGTGGCCACGATCTATCCACGTCATCGACTTGACGTTTCATCTACCCCTTTTTCCTCTAAAAATAGCAGCTCCACCATATTTTTACTGCGTGTTTTTACTAAACTTCTCCCAAACGACCCATCAAGATCTACGACTTTATTACGTTCAGGTATATATCCATTCCTTCATTCTCTTTTCTTAGTGTTATCATCCTCTTCTGGTATCTTGAAAAAATGGTCGAACAAGATCCTTCCGCTGAGGTCGTGAAGGTGCCCAAGTTTGACATGCCGTTTTATGAATCTAAGTTATCTAAAAAAGATGTGAAGGCTCTGGCTAAGAAGTATGATATCCCGCTGGACCTTCATCCTTGCGCTCCGTCCGAAGGATGGATGATGGATAAGCTTCCAGAGGAAATCATAGGTCTTTATGAGTAGTTTTTTGAATTTTCAAGGGTAAGGGTTCCTTTTTCTACCCTCCTGTTGGGCGTCATAAAACACTTCCGTGTACATATTTCTCAACTTGTGTCGTTAGGTTTAAATCAATTGGTAATGTTCAAGGTGTATTGCCGTAGTTTGGGTATTTCGCCAACTGTTAGCCTATTCTATGTCTTTTATAAGATTAGTAAGCAAGGACATTGATTTTCTTTCGAGAAACGGGTAGGTAAGGGTGCGGGAGGTAAAATCTTTTAAGAGACCTTCTCCGTAATGAAATGGTGGAAGGATAAATTCCTCTTCCTAGACCAAAGGGCTATTCCCGATGCAATGGCTTGGAGACATCATGACTCTGATGTTAATGACATTTTGTCGGATGGTGATTATAGTGTCTCGGATGCCTGAACCCTTTTCGATAATATTATCGACCTTCATCCAATGCCTCCAGGCATTCTCTTCGTCGTTGGTCTTGCTACCACTTGGGATTTTCCTGGCTTTCAACCCATTTTTAAAGATACCAGAGGGAATGGTAATGTGTTGTTATTTCATACTTATCTATGTATGCATGTAACCCTTGGTTGTTCTTGATGTTACGCTTGTTTGTTGTTTTCTTTTTCATTGATCACGATGTCTGAGTATCTCCGTTTTCCTTTCCTCTCTAGGGCTACTATCGTCCAGGGTGCGGCCTTGTCGGACACGAACCTGAGGGCTCATCACACCACTCCTTATTTTCCTGTAGGTCAGCCCATTCCGCACAAGACCGATCATCAACTAGAAGTAGAGAAAGAAGATCCTAAGGTTCTTACAGCTAAGGAGAAGAAAAAGATCCAGACGGCTAAAGGTGTTGCCAAGAAAAAAGAAAATGCCAAGAGAGTGAATGATGGAGGGGGAGGTTCCAAACCCCAACCCAAGAAGAGAAAAAAGCTGGCTGCTAGGAAGCCTCTCTCTTCCAACTCCGATCATGTTTCTGCCCCCATTCCCCTCTAAGAAATTACACATACCGGCCTCGTGGCGTTAATTCACTCAGGGTATAATGATGGTACCCAAAGCATTCCGAATGACAATCATCATTCTATTCATCCCTCCCCTCATGAGTCGGCTGATGAATCTGTTCACAACTACGATGATATTAACGGAGGTAAGGGTGAAGAAAGCCCTCCTCGGATTGAACCCTTTGTTAATCAACTGGAATAATCTTTGAATGCCAACAAAGAATAACTGTTTGTTCTAGATCTAGGACCAATGATCTGCCCCATAGGTTAAGTCACCCTGTTACCCACCACGGTTCCTCAGTTGGTTCTCCTTCATGACAAGTGGAAGAGGTTTCCAAAAGTAAGTTTGTTTTATGACCCATCCAGTTGTGATGTTCTGTTCTTATGTTCTTATGTCATTCCATTTTCTCCTTTGTAGGGTTGAACGTGGAAGAAGGTGAGTCCTCTCGTTCTAGAGGGATATATAATCCCAAGTAGCATATTCCGAAGAAGTGTCGTGATGATTCTCCCATCTGGTGCCGAGAGATGATGGTTCATGTTGCTCCTCCGACGGATCATAAAGAATCCAACACCTTGCCCAAACATATTGCCCTTGAGAGGACTTGGTTTAACTTAGCTAGGGGCCCCTGGCCTAAACTGATATGCTGGAGAGATTTGAAAGCCTTCAAGATGACTACACAAGCTGGCCGAAACTCATGAGGAGTGTTCCAAAACTGTAAGGAAGCTGGTTGCCACTCGGAAAGATTTGGAGCATATTGTCAGGCTTTATACTGACATGTCTAAATGCTATAAGGATTTGAAAGAAGAGCATTCATCCTGCGGACCGAAGATTGAAATGTTGACCAAAGAGAAAGATCAACTGTCTGCTGTGAACAAGGACCAAGCTTTTCAGATTCAAGAACTTAAAGCCGAGCTGTTTAAGAAGAGTGTTGATCTTGAGGCTGCCGAAAGGGTCTTTGCCGAGGGGGTTAAAGAGCGAGAAAAACTTGTTGCTCAGCTGAGTCAAACGGGGGTTGAGAAGTTTGACTGTATTCGAAAGCTACTCCCTGTTAGAATATAGAAAACCCCGTCGGTATAATGTATTATTCAGCAACAATATATAGAGATTACATGAGACATAAAGTAAACCCTAACGGACCCTAAGCCCACAAACGGGCTTGGGCCGACTATCCTAATCAATAATCTAATACTCCCTCGCAATCCGAGAGGCAAAACCGTGAAAGCTCGGACTGGATTCAAAAACTACAAATATTAAAGCAATAATAACTTGTTAATAAAGACATCATGTGGCTAGTGGAACACAAAAGTTGAAAACATATTGGTAATGCCTTTGAAGAAAATTGACATGCTCTGTTGTTATTGTTGATTCTATTTGATGTCCGGTGCTTAGAACCTGTCAAAGTAATGAAAGAAAAGAAAGGGAAAAAACAATAAAAGAAGATCCAAAGTTGACCACGAGGTTAATGAAGGAAGGCAAGAAAAAGTCAATGATATTTGTATCCCTTTGACATAACAAAACAAGATTTGAAGGAAAGCATTAACTTTTTTTTCAAGATATGTCAACGTTAAAGGAAGAAAACGAAATAGAAACAGGAATGCAAAATATGAAAAATGTAATAGAAAAATTGATAGGAGATAAAGAAAATTATAAATTATGAAAGGAGATAAATGGTGACAATTACCATTGTATCGGAAAATGGGGAACAAAAGATAAGGATAAGATTTGACGGGGTGGCATAGATGTAGTGGCTCATGGCAGCCGACTAGGTTTTATGATCTAACCCGCTCTAATACCATGTTTAATAATGAAAACCCCGTAGGTATAATGTATTATTCAGCAACAATATATAGAGATTACGTGAAACATAAAGTAAACCCTAACGGACCCAAAGCCCATAAACGGGCTTGGGCCGACTATCCTAATCAAACATTTAATACTCCCTACCGTGGTCTAACGGATTCTCCAGAGTCATGAGTATAAGCAGAGCCTTTCTGAGCCTTTTAACATGGCTATACATGTCGGATGGGGTAGAGGGCTAAGTGAGGGCAGAACCGAGAAAGAGATCATCGCTGTTCTGAGCAGAGTAGAGAATTTTGATGCCTATTTTGATAGGAAACTTTATCCCATGTATGACAAGCTCTTTGAGAAAGAGTATCCTTTCGTTATGAAGATCGCAAGCGGATACCATCATACTGTTGCTGACCTCTTGAAGATCCATCCTGACCCTGCTCCCTCCGGAAGTTTGGTTGCTCCGACCATCTCGAGTGCTCTCGTTGTTGCTTCATCCAACTAGGAAAAGGCCTAATCTGCCTTGTTTTCTAGGGCATTCTCTGTACTTAAACACTTTGTTATGTAATAATTATAACTCATTTTGGTTGTTTCGTTTGTAATGACATATCAGCATGTGCTTAAGCCAGGGAATTTATCATCATGTTTGAAGAAAATTGTTTTGAGCATCACTTATGTCTATTTGTAATTTGAGACTAATGACTCTTCTTGGTGTTCCTTGCCGTTCGTTGATCGCGCATTTTGGCATATCCCTTTAGACTTAAGTCTTTTGGGTAAACATTGCCTTTAGGCGCTTATGCGCTTCGGCTCATCCCTTTAGACTTAAGTCTTTTGGGTAAACATTGCCCTTCGGCGCTATGCGCTCCGACTCATCCCTTTAGACTTAAGTCTTTTAGGTAAACATTGCCTTTCAGGGATATGAGCTCTGGCTCATCCCTATAGACTTAAGTATTTTGGGAAAACATTGCCTTTCAGCCATGTGCGTTCTGGCTCATCCCTTTAGACTTAAGTCTTTTGGGTAAACACTGCCTTTCGACGCTGAGCGCTCCGGCTCAACCCTTTAGACTTAAGTCTTTTGGGTAAACATTGCCTTTCGGCGCTGTGCGCTCCGGCTCATCCATTTAGACTTAAGTATTTTGGGTAAACATTGCCTTTCGGCGCTATGCGCTCTGGCTCATCCCTTTAGACTTAAGTCTTTTGGGTAAATATTGCCTTTCAGCGCTATGCGCTCTGGCTAGTAAAAATTAATACATGACACTGAATTTCTTAGAAAATTGCCCCTTCCTAAGAAATAGGATTAGGGACTTCACATTCATTAAAAGTTGGGATTTCATACAACGTCTCGGAATTCTTAAAACAATAATTTCTACAAATAACACTTGCAAAGATTAATTGTGTGCCAGGTCCGAGGAACCTCCTTGTCTTTCATGGTTTGTAACCTCCTCCGCGACTAGTTATAAAATCTATACTTCTCATTGCATTAATTTTATCCGTGCTATCCTCCTCTCTTCTCATCAAAAATTAATACCTGATTCTCCTCACGCGTTTAGGACATACATTGTTGTTATAATTGGGATTTCTACAAAGTTCGGTATTAGAAACATTGTTTACTAATAACACTTGCAAGTTTAATTGTTGCCTGGGTATCCGTGGAACTCTTGTCTTATGGTTTGTACTTGTAGGGGCATTTGATATCTGTTTCTGTAACTCTATAGGGACCATCCCATTTAGGCCTAGCTTCCCCTGATTTTCCACTTACTCAGTTCTTTTTACAGAAACACAAATCTCCGGTTTTTAAAACATGTCAGTTGCACCCTTTTTTTATAGTATTGTTCCAATTTTGTTTTATATCTTGCTTCCTATATGGCTGCCATTTCTCTTCTTTCTTGCAACAGATCTAAGTTTAGATGAAGCTCTTCCTTATTAAAATCTTCTCGGACCATCATGGTTCGATAAGTAGGCATGCCGATTTCAGGGGATGACGCCTCACTTAAGGTTAGGCTAAATGGTATTTCCCCCATTACTTTGATTGATGGAGGTTCGGTGAGCCCACAAGACGTTGGCCAATTCCTCCATCCATCCGGATTTATCTCTTCCCAGTCTGGCTTTGATTCCCTCTATCAGGCTCTTATTTACACTTTCAACCAAACAGTTAGCTTGCGGGTAAGCTACGGAGGTATTCATTTGCTGGATATTCAATATTTCACACCAACTTTTAAATGGGTGGTGCGGAGTTCATAAGGGACTTCTACATGAAGTTTTATAACTCCCTAGGCAGTGTACCTAATCGTTGCAGTGTAGTATAGGCAAGACTCGGGGGTTGTTATCGTTCTCTAAAGGAATAGGTTGGGAAGGCTTGATCACGGTCTAACAGAACTCTAGGGGTTGAAAAAAGATTCTTTTTGTGTTTTTATATTTATAATAAAGCAGGTAAATCTATAGTTTGAGAGGTTGGTTTGTTTAACTAATAACTAAACTAATTATAATCTAATCTATTGGTGATAACTTTATGATAAACAATCGTATTTACCTAATCATGCACTACTCCTCAAATTGCTTCTCCTAGATCTGTTGCCTTATCACACTTGTGATGATCTGTGTAAGTATTTCCTAGGTCATGAACGGATTATACGAACCCGCCGTCTATTTAATATTCCGTTAGGGAAACGCACAAGTAAGGTAGTATGAAGACTATTACAAGGCCCCTAAGAGTATATTAAATGCATGTGAAATAACTTAAGAGAGATCAACCATATTAGGGGTAAGGTAGTATGAAGACTGTTACCGATGGTATCCTTTCTACACTACTTGCGTTTTCCTAGACATATCAACAGCGATACAGACAAAAACTGGTTTTCTAAAGCCTAACGTGCACATTCATCAACAAGAAGCAACAACAAAAGGATCTACAATCTAAGTTTCATCCAATCATAGATAAATACAAAGGAGGGTTTAGCCTCGCATGTTATAAAGAAATCAAGAAGATAAATCAATCAAACAACACATAGACATATTGAATGATTAATGATAAATAATCTTACTTGATTAAAAACATGGATTCAAGGTAGTACAATAGGGTTTTCAGGCCCTAAAATGACCTATAAAGATGCTAGAATGACTAGGGTTTGTCTCCCTAGGTTTATACAAAGTTACACACTTAAAACCCTAAAAACGGATTTATATTTATAGAGATATCAATGCGACGGCGTCGCTTAGAAATCCTGACGCCATCGCCACGTAGATGATTCTAGATCCTCTTTAAGTCGGCCACGTCGCCGTCACTGTATAGATCACGACGACGTCGCTTTATGCATGCGATGCCGCCTCCAGCCACTGTTTGCATAAATCTTCAAGAGATTTGGTGTAGATTCGTAATCTTGTCCGTTTCTTCTCCAAATGAGCCCAAGTCACGTGTATTACCTCCAAAAGCCATTCAAGTGCTAAAAACCTAAAAATAAACGATTAAGCATGTAATCTGGTCATATTTGCATGATTTAGTGGGTTAAATGACCCTGAAATATTGTATAAAATGGCACCTCATCAAATACCCCTACATTTGGGATTTCCTTGTCCTCAAGCAAATGGGCTTTTCTACCTAGACAATAACAATATCAGGGTCATTCAACCTACTCTTTAAAAGTATTTTACAACACAACCTTCTAGACCTCGTAATTAAAAGCACGGAAAGTATATACTAGCACCTCACATAAGTGTATGGGATTCTCTCTTTCACTCGGGTGTATAATAAATTATAACATAATAAGGAAACGGAAAATCAACACTCATTACCTGTCATAGCATATAAATTACCATAGGCTTGGTAAAGGATCAAACCTCCACCGCTAGACGCAAGCATTATTCACTACTATCTATGAGGTCTTTTAAAGGGTTGTGAGGTGTAGGTGTAAGATAACATTAATGAAAACAGAAACGGATGGGATACATTTTGGGAGTGACTTTTGGGTGAATTTAGAGTGGAAGGGTTAGCTAATTATTTATAAGAGTACATGTTGGTTTGGTTGCTAAGCCAAAGACTCGGACAAAATATACAAACTCTACAAAACTCTACACCAATCTTTTTCTTTTTCCTTTCTTGACTCTAATATAAACATAAACATAAACAAATGGCAGCCCATACATTTTTTAACTTTTTTATATACATTTTTTTCGTACACTTTTGCCCTGTCATTGCTTAAACATGTAATACATTATGGGGGTTTATAGATACACCCTTACACTTGAATTTTTACATACTCGATTATTTACAATCTAAATAATGACTCGATTTGAGGTGGATCAAAATAACATTGAGCTTACTGAGCTCTATTGGGGGTAATAAATTACTTCTTCCCCAATTCTTCATAAGATGAATACTACCATGAATCCCAATCATCCCAAAACAGTATTTACAAGGATAAGGACTTAGCAACCGTGTACTCAATAATTAACTTTGGGTTAAAATAATAATGTACTAAAAGTGAGTACATACAAGGTAGGCTAAGGCAATTTGGGTGTAACAATTTGTTTATGGGTGACAATGCTCTTCATTAATAGTCTGGCTTAACCAGAAAATTACGAGAACCGTGAAAAAAGATAGGCTCGAAGGGTTGTACTAGGTAGGGGTGAGCATGGTGCGGATCGGTGCGGATTCTGGCAAAAACCACACCGCATCCGCAATTGCGGATTCTATAAAAGTATAAACCGCACCATGCGGATCTTGCGGTTTCGGTTTTGCGGTTTTTAAATGCGGATTTTCTGGTTTTAACCGCACCACACCACATATGACTATTTTTTTAATTTTGGGTTTGAACCTAATAAAAATTTTGGGCTTGAACCAAATAGTAATTTTAGGCATAATGTAAATACACTATTATAATTACATTCATGTGAGATAAAACTAAAAATATAAACACTTAATTAGTAAAATGAAAAATATAAAACTGATAAAACTGTAAATACACCGCATCCGCACCACACCCCTAAATCTACTTTATACTTTTTAGCCCAAAGAAAGTCCGCCTTTTTAAAAGCCATGTGTTTCAATTTTTGAGAGATAATTAGTATAAATTTGAAATATTTTTATTAAAATTATTATTTATAGCAAATGCGGTGCGGTTCGGGTATAGCAGTGCGGATTTACGGGTAAAACCGAAACCGCACTGCAAATTCGGTTTTTCTTATTTTTAGAAACCGATCCACCGATTTTTGTCGTGGTGCGGTTTTTGCGATGCAGTTTTTGCAGTTTGCGGTGCGGTTTTTGCTCACCCTTAGTACTAGGGGTATCCTGCACTAAAAATAAGTGCATAGCAAGGGTGTGAGATAGTTATATGATCGGTGTGATCATAATAACAATGACAGGTTAAAAACATGGGTTAATCCTAGTGCCTCTTATCTAGCAAATCCTAATACTTACTATGAGGTCTCAGGATGCATCACAAAAATAAGTTCTAGAATTTAATATACTACCGGTACACTCATATAATTTAATACCGATATCAATGCTCTAGAAAAGGCGACAAAGACCATACGTACACATCTGTAACGACGGAATAGACACATATGACTGCATTCGAACCTTAACTCGAGAAAGCAAAAGGTACAAATTATCTTGGGTATCAATAATGGATACCCAAATTCCTAAAGATCTAAAGGCGAACCTCACATTTTTTTGGGTAAAATTTTGAGGATTTTTGTGCTAGTCATACACATTCCTATCCATGAGACGTTATTAATACTTGATTTTCGTCGGTATGTGTCATACAATCTTTTAAATTTAGGTCAAAATTACCTTTTTATGCTATGTTTTGATATATTACCCATCATTTTAAGGAACAAGCAAATTACAAATAAATGAATAGTTTCTAAGGCTTATTTCTCCCCTACACTTAAGTTGAATATTGTCCCAAATGTTCTATAGAATTACCCGTAAAAACGAATAAAGGGAAAAGAAAACAAGGAAAAGAAACTAGTACTCCACAGGTTTGCTTAATAATGGAGAAAAACATGTGATAACTGGTTAAATCGTCCTCCGAAAATCGTCTAATGAAACTTTCTAAGAACTTCCAAGCTTCTTCTCGTCAAATATAACATGTAATCAAAGACAAAGACAACTACACCAAGCATAAAATCGACGCGATAGATATAAATACAATGAGAGTTTAGGGTTTTGACTCTATGAAAACAGTAAAGATAGGATAAAAGTAATGATGTAATCATAGGTTTATGCAGGTTTACAAAAGAATTACAAATTTTAAATATTGCACATTTTATTTTTCACAAATACTTGAAAAAAAAATGAATTTTTACATTACTGGAGACGCGACGCAGTCGGGTGTTAATCTCGACGCCGTCTCCTGTGAAAATTTCTTCTTCGTTTTTAATGAGAAATTTCTTGCATGCAATTTTATTAGTTAAATTTGAAAAAAGCACTGCATAAAAAACCTGGAATTAATCATTACAATCATATGACTCGAAACTAATGCGAATTAATCTAAACAATTTATTTTAAATGTTTGAATTTGGTTCTAGAAAAACGGATATATTTCCCTACACTTATTTTGTTGCAAAATACATTTGATTGCAAATAAGACGAATTTATAAACAAACAAAGCATGATTACACAATTGATTCAAACATAATAAAACAACAATAAAGAATTAAAACACACGACACTCCTAAGTGCGGGAAAAATAAACATTGGGTTGCCTCTTAAGAAGCGCTTTTCTTTATTTATGAGTCTTGTAGCTAGACTCGAAGTCACGCGTCAAGTGTCATAGAAGTGGTCCAAGTCGATGATCTCCCTTGGACTTTCTCTCTCGGAGAGCTTTCTAGTGGTGGGGGTCGATTGTAGGGTTTTGGTAAACTCTTCCCCGTCTGGATCAATCGGTCTAATCTTGGCATGCCATGCTCCATCTCCGTTTTTTGGTGGTTTGTTCCTGTTTATTGGGTTGTTAATCAAGTCCTCCGACTCCCACATGTTACTCTTAAGGTTTATGGGTATGGCTCCTAAAAATTCAACAATTGTTCTAAACACAAGGACATCCTTAAAAAGATTAATCTTAGCATCTCTAGCAATTTCCTATTCTCCAGACAAATGGCAATCTAAGAAGTCTTTCCTAGCGTAATAAGGGATTTCTGCACCTACTCCATCCGAACTAGGGCGTGGTTTATATGATTCCCTTTTTCCAAGCGTGGTCCAATATGGTGCTTCCTCCTCACCTAAATGGACTCATTTTACACCGAATACCGACCTAGTGATTCCTTCTCCTACCGCTATTTTGGCCATCCTACAGTCAATAACTGCATAGGCGGTTGCACGGAATCCTCTTCCTACAAGCAAAGGGGTTTCGGGGTCTTTCTTCATGTCGATTACGTAGAAATCATTTAATAGTTTCAGTTTTCCTATGTGGACTTCTACATCTTTAATAATCCCAATGGGGTATGATTTGGTTCTGTCTACTAACCCAAAGATATGGTTGGTCTCTTCTAATAATCCGATGTTAAGCTTTTTGAAGAGGTATAATGGGATTATGTTCACACATGATCCTAAATCAGCTAAGGTGTCGAAAGGCTTTGAGCCCCCTAATCTACATGGTAGAGTGAATAGCCAGGGGTCCTCCATCTTGGCAGATACTTCGTTATAGATTAGAGCGTGAGCTAGGACTTTGACAACCGGTAGGTTGAGATGCAAATCCTTGAACTCATCTTCAAGAGTCGGTTCGGGTTCTTTTAGTTGTTGCGTTCCACTCCCCATCTTGGGTTGCAGCTAGCTTGTCTGGGAAATGTTTGCCTCCTTAGAACATGTTTTAATAGCATTGATTGAAGTGGAGGGGTGTGATGAGCATTAAAGATCTACTATTGGATAAGAACGAGCAGACAAAATTAAATTTATGGAGTTAATGTTTAGTTTCGGGTTCTTAACTGTGTCGCTAGGGAGTCCTCCTGCCATTCGATCGGTTATGCCCTTCAATACTGTGTCGATTTTGTTGGTCATCTCGCTTTGTTGTTTTTTGAAATCGGCTTCAAACTTGGAAAGTATAGCGTATTGAGATTCCATGAGGTTGGATACCAATCCTTCTAGATTTGGTTGATTGTTAAAGCTTCGAGGATTGTAGTTCAGGATCGAACCGTTAGGTTAGAACCGGTTAGGTGGGTTTGAAAAATTATTTTGGGAATTTTGCGGTTGTCTCCACCTAAGGTTTGGGTAACTTTTCCATGATGGATTGTAGGTGTCACCAAGATTGTTTTGCTCGGGCTTAAAAGTGTACCACTTACCTCCCGTTTTATCGGTGCGCAAGGATGCATATTCAACAAAGGCTTGTTCGGGATCTTCCATGCAATACTGAGTGTCATGGGGACCACTGCAGATCTCACATTAGGTAGTGATTTTGTTCACTTGAGTAGGTTGCGTCAGAGCAAGATGAGCTTCCATTAAGCGTTGAACTTGATTCTTGAGCTCGATGAGGCGGCAATCGGATGTACTCGAGACATCTTGAGGCAAAGAGATTGCCTTGACCGACTCAGCGAAATCCCTTGGGTCGTTCCAACTTTCATTGTCATAGAGGGCGAGACCCTCTAATAATGCCCAGGATTCTTTGGCGTTTCTGTCACGAAGCTTGCCACTGGCTGATTAGTCAATGGTTCGTCTTGTGACGGGATTGACATGGTCAAAAAAGATTTATACTTGGAGCCAAAGATCGATGCCATGACGAGGGACCTTTTGTAATAAGTCCTTAAAACGAGTCCATGCTTCAGATAGAGATTCTCCTTGATGTTATTGGAATATCAGGATATCGTTGAGGAGTTTTGCGGTCCTTCCCGGCGGAAAGAATTGAGAAAGGAAACGAGTTGTCACACCCCTCCTAGGCAGAAACACGAGGCGTAACATCATGGATATCATCACAACACAATGGTGTCTACTATAGAGAAATAATCAAATGGACACTATGTGTCATGACAATATCCAACACAAGATAAAGGAGTCTTGCATTACTAAAGTAATGTCGTACACGAACAAAATAATCCAAATACTAACAATCTCTAACAAACAAATATCAAGCAAAACAAATGTCATAAATGAAAAGACTAGAAAAGACAACTCTACAAGCAATGCCTAGGGTCTCTCTAGCCACTCTTCCTAACATCCTTCTTATCATCACGATACTCACCTGAAAATGATGCTTAAAAACGTCAACATAAAGTTGGTGAGAGTCATAGGTTTAAGACACGATATAAAATCCAAACTGCACATTACTGTGATAATAAAGAAAACATTGCAGGACAATAAATGAACTATCATACAGGCTAGCATGCACAACCAATCTAATACAATCCAATCCAATACAATCCAATTACACGATTTCCCAGTAACGATTTATAAGACGTCTCAATCGTACCAAGGTCCCTGTGGTTACCCCCTTAGCCCCGGCCGTGGATACTCTCAAAGTAACCATCCTGCCCGCTAGGCCACAGTACCTTCCACTAAACAATCCATGGATACCCGCAGGTGATCCCCCCTGACTTAGTTCACAATTCTCAATATCACATCACAAAACATGTAGCAAACAACATACAATAGTCACGTATAGTCCATGCATCTTTGACAACACATTATCACAGTAATCAAAACATTTCCAAACACTTTGCATCATTTCCACCCTAATAAATCATAAGAAAAGAGGGGCTATGAAACTCACCTGAAGCACAAGCAGCTTCCAAACAATATCCACACAAGCTACACAATACAAACACAAATGTGTTACACGCGACCAAGCTAAAAGCTCATGTCCATGTAACACTCATATGATGGATGTCTAAGGGTTTAATTAACCATCATGAGTCACCACGACACCATGCCCAAACTTAACCACTTCATTAACTTCTTCCACTAGTTACTTATAATTAACTCAGGATTGCTGAATTTTATCATGACTTTACGTACCCCAAACCCGTACTTAATGACCCTCATAATTCATACCAAAAATCACCCATGTTCATTTATGAGTATATTAACTACCTTTAGATTTCCAAAAGCCATTTACATGCACAAGTACTCCTAAGAAAATCAAACTTCAAAACAGTCCCAATTCGGATCTGGTTGCATACTAAAAAGTTTGGACTTATTAACCATACTTAGACATAAAATTAGAAGGTATACTTATGGGGTTTCTCTATATACATATGGAACTTAACTACTGTAGAAGGGCTAAGCTCAATTCGAATTTTAAGTTAGGGTTTTACCCTCACAAACATGACCTAAATCTGACCCGTATTTACTGTTTTGACAACTTTTAGTATAACCAACATTTGAATGACTTCCCGACCTTAAAAACTTTCGAGGCCGGATTTTCTGGAAAGTAGACTCTTTTGGATTATTCATAGGCTCAAGAAACATATCAATACACGTTTTTATCATCTAGATATCAGTCGTTGAACACGACCCTAAATTCTGCTCAACCCTAAATCAAGTTTTAACGCCAATCTAACCTAACCAATTGCATGAACATGACCCTAATCAAGCCCTAATCATTCTATCATCATCAAATATCATTAATATTCTGAATTTTATGAAACCCTAGATCCATCATAATTAATTGTTACATGATTAAAAAGTTAAATAAGAATAGAATAAATACCTAGCGCTCTTACTTGCTCCTACGCGATCTAGCTCTTAAATTCTTGAATCAAAACTTGTTTTTCCTTGTTCTTAGGGGCTGAGGTCGACACCATGAGAGGAGGAGCAGGAATAAAAACCTAAATTATGAAGGGTTTACAGGTTTTAATAAAAGTATACAAGTCCTAGTCCAAATCAAAAACCTTTTTCCCTTTTTTTTCTTTTGGGCCGAATTATGGCATATATGCATTTTTTTTATTTTTTTTTCTTTTTATTATTAATTATATAATTACTTATATTACCTTAAGTTTTTATAAAAACCTAAGCTAATTTGATTAAACCTTTTTACTTAAACGCTACTTACCAAACTTTCTAAATATAACTTTCATTTCACCAAACCACTTTCTATTTTTAGAAAGTTTGCTACAAACTTCTATATTTCACTCACTTATTTCATTTCTAAAATGCCACATTTCCCATAAACGCTTAACACTTAATTGACCAACTATTGACGTAGCATTGCATGCAATACGTCATTCCTTTCCATTATCACTAAACGTGAACAAATGGAATACTCATTACCAAACACAAACACACTCAAAATGAGATGCCCAAACACCTCAAAATGATATTAAGCACATTACTTAACCCACTTAGCACACATAAAATCACATAGCACAACACCTAAACACATAAAATGAACTCTTAGCCATTTCTAAAGGTATAAACTAACCTGCTCAAATCACGGTTGTCACAGTATCCCCTCCTTTAGGAAATCTCGTCCCGAGATTTAACTAGCCGATTCATCAGCACGATCAACAAACAACTGAGGATACTTAGTTTTCATAAAATCCTCATAACCTCGCTTCGAGTTCCAGTAGACTTTAACTATCGAAATCCTACTAGGCCTCAAACTTTTAACCCCACGATCAATAATCTCAACAGGTTATTCAACAAAATGAAGAGTTTTGTCTACCTTAATGCACATGCAGACTTGCATCCGCTAAATACTTCTTTAAATTTGAAACACATCAAGTACACTACTAAATTATTGAGACAATCTTAATCAATAGGCCATAGGACCAATCCCCTTAATGATCTCAAATGGTCCCACATATCTTGGTGCTAACTTACCCTTCTTTCCAAAACGCACTACGCCCTTCCAAGGCGGCACCTTCAACAATACACAATCTCTCCCTTCAAACTCTAACGGCTTACGCCCATAATTAACGTAGCTCTTTTGACGATCTCTCGCCGCTTTGAGCTTTTCCTTTACCAATACTACCTTATCAGTCGTTTCTTGTACTAACTCAAGTCCAGTCAAACTACTCTCCCAATCTCTGCCCAAGAACAGGCGACCTACATTTCCTTCCATACAAAGCTTCAAACGGAGCACACCGAATGCTCAACTGATAACTACCACCAAAATCGATAACACATGCCCTCATTATATCTTCCAAAGTCTGAATCATACGTTCACCTTGTCCATCCGCTTGAGGATGCTAAGCAGTTTTCAAACCACATCGCGTCTCTAACACTTTTTGCAGCGCCTGCCAAAACCACGAGGTAAATCATCCATCTCAATCTGAGTTGATCGTCACCAGAGTTCCATTCCTTACTATTATCTCATCAATATAAATCCTTGCCAACTTCACATCTTGAAATCTTCTTGTATAGCTAGAAAATGAGCTAACTTGGTCAGTCTATCGACCATCACCCAAATCACATCATACTCACTACTTTGACCTTGGAAATTAAAAATCCATGGTGATTCTATCTCATTTTCACTCAAGTATCTCAGGCTGTTGCAGCAAGCCAAAAGTCTTTGACATTGCAGCCTTCACCTCTTAAACAAATCCGACAATTGCTAACATAGGTAGCTATATCCTTTTCTACACGTGGCTACCAATACATGTCTCCAAGGTTATAGTACTTCTTATCCGCTCCCGGACGTACCAAGTACCTTGATGCATGGGCCTCATCCATTTCACTTCCTACCAATGGAACCTAAATACGATCCATAAAATATAAGCTCTCGTCTTCTTTCCTTTCCATCTGTTGATCTAAACCATGTAGTCCTTCTGCGAATACGTTCTCTTGCTTGAACGCCTCACTTTGGGCTGCCAGTATCATCCCTCTTACTCCATACTGAATGGTCATAGCCATCGCTCAAACACGTCTAGGTTTCACTCGTTCCTTCCTACTTAATGCATCAGTCACCACATTTGCCTTACTTGGATGGTAGCGAATTTCATACTCATACTCACTATACAATTTAATCCATAAGGTACTAACCATCATCTGCCCTCCTTCCATTTGTTGGTCCATGTCACGCAGCATTTCTGCTGGCGCGTTCTCTACCCTGGGCGTCTCACTTGAAGTAGCCAATATCTTGTCCTTAACACCTGGCTGGATAGTCATGGACATTGCTCTTACTCGTCTTAGTTTCACTCTCCCTTTCTACTCAACGCATCAACCACTACATTCGATTTATCGAAGCGTCACACAAATCATTCTTCAAAGTCTGGAAAGCCTCTTCTCGTTCTGCGCCCCACTCATACTTCTGATTCCTCTCAGTTAGGGAAGTAAGGGGTTTAACAATCTTAGAAAAGTTTGCGATGAAACGTAGGTAGGTAACCTGCCAATCCTAAGAATAATCATATCTCGGATGGTGTCTTAGGTACTTCCCAATTCTTCACTGCCTCACTCTTACTTGGGTCCATGTGAATACGCTATGGTCGACCACGTGACCAAGAAACTGCACTTCTTCCAACCAAAACTCACACTTAGAAAACTTAGCCTATAGCTTCTCCTTCCTCAGTAACCCAACACTAACTTCAAGTGAACTTCATGCACTTCCTTCGACTTTGAGTAGGTCAGAATGTCATCAATGAATACGATGACAAACCTACCTCAGTACGGTTTGCAAACCCGGTTCATTAAGTCCATGAAAACCGCTGGTGCATTGGTTAACCCAAAAGGCATAACCGTAGACTCAAAATGTCTGTATCTCGTTTAAAATGCGGTCTTTGGAATGGCATCCTCATGCGCTCGTAGCTGATGATAACCTGACCAAAAACTACCTTTAAGAAAGGACACGCTCCTCGTAACTGATCATACAAGTCATCAATCCTAGGGAGTGGATAGCGGTTTTTAACAATTAATTTGTTCAACTCCCTATAATCAATACACATGCGAAAAGAACCATCCTTCTTCACACCCCCCAACCCCCCCTATACCCCATTTCCAATCCACTACAACATCCCCCCAACACAATCCAAAATCCTAATCCTTCCCCAACAATCCAAACATTTCTTTTCATCCCCCACACATCACCCCCACCCCCACAACCCCAAACCACCCAACCCCCCACCCACAACAACCCACCCACAAACACCCCATTATTACCCCCAACCCCCCACAACCACCCCCCACCCCCCCCCCACCACAACCATTTACAAACCCCAACAACTTAACAACCCAACACCAACCAACCTTCCCAATCCCCAACCCCCCCCCTCACCCAAACCCCCTCTCTCACATCCCCCCACTCCCACAACCACCCCAACCCCATTAAAAACCACCCCCCCCCCTAACAAACCCAACCACAACCCCCCCCCAACACCACCCAATTCCCCCCCTACACAACCCCCCCAACATACATCCAAAATCTTTCTACTCACCACAACCCCCTTTTATATGGGGTTTTGGTATTATCAACCAAACTCCAAAAGTGGATACGACACAATCAAATAGGATAAAATACTGAAATATGGGTCACTAACGTAATAAGGCTAGACTTTTGGAATTTTAGAAGTTTTTTTGAATAGGTGTGATAGAATATAGATTAGAGATACGAATGCATTTATTTAAGATTTGAATTTTTTTGAGGAGAGTATCTAGCAGAAGGCTAGAAAGATCTGCATTTAGGTAAACGAATATCGAGTCAAAGGCTAGAATGCATATAGGAGTTTCCACATATGCAAGTAGACGTGGATCAAATGACATAAGAATCCTTTGAAAGAAAGGATACGTATATGTACCGAGTGAACACGCGAACGAAAGAAAAAAAATCAGCAGACGTACCACGACAAAAGAACACATAAAAAATCAATACGAAAGACGGAAATTCTTATACCAATTATCGACTTTACTTGAAAGACCAAATTAAATAATGTTTTTATAAAAATTCATCTAAATTAAGAAAGTCACTTTAAGTATAAAAAATCATTTTAAATAATAATGGAATTGTCTTAAATGTAATCTTTGAAAAATTCATTCTGGTTGTCATAAAAATCTAGAGATGGTTATCTAATGGTGTATCGTACCTTACCACTATGACTCACTTTAAACCTGCTTTTTATAATAAAATAAAATCTATTTACAAAAATCATTTTATACACAGTTTTCTCCAAACACCAACACAATACTTCAAAAGGGTTTTTATAATTAGACATCAATTATAAAATATGTTACTCAAACAAAGGACACCATAATACCAACAGGGATCGTAAAACACCGTACAGACCCTAACACAATTCTAATGTTTGAAAATGAAAGAAAATACCAAGAACCATATACTCAAAATAAAATCAAACGAACTCGTACAAGAAAACTCATGCAAGATGTTATGTACCCAAAAGAAAACGTAAGGTCTTATCCAAAATAATAATCAACAGAGCAAACCTAAAAGCATCGATACTAACACGTCGCCAACGGGTTACGAAAACCAAGGGATATACAATCAAGGGAGTAATGATACACACTAATATGTTAGGAACAATTAGTGCTTAAAAGAAACGTTTGATACTCATACGAGAAATCAATGCAACGAAAGAACTAACGAAACGCGCCTATATCCGAAAGAGCAAATCCAAACAACCAATATACATCAAGACGTAGAATGGAAAAAAATATCAGGTATCCTTACTAACACTGTACGATGAAGGGATGCTAAGCTTAGACTTAGGAAATCCGAACAAACAACCGAGCAAACGAGCAACCTCTATAATAGCAATACTAGGTATCCGCAAATACCAGATAGATGGGCAAACTTACTATCTATACAACTCAACTCAACATATCCTCCAATTAGGGTAAGAGAAAAATTCTCTATCCATACCACCATCTTTATCATGAATACACATAAAGAAAACATATTACACTACCACCTTACAACCAAATACAAATAAATGCAATCATGGTCACAAGTCTACGTGTGTGATGCCTTTATAATTATGTTGGCCACCATAATTATAAGTGCCTCCTTTCACACGTGTACTTACTTCCAAGATTGCCCATTTCAATCATAATTCACATATAAGCACATATTCCACATTTCACATCTTAAACCACTCCAACTTAACACATAAGAGATGCTCCATCAAATAACTACTTACTTATATCAAAATAAAATCGAAACGACATAAAGGAACGAAAGTCTAGCAACAATTCCCAAAATATAAAATATCCAAAAGAAATAATCAATAACAACATGACGAGATAAAAGACGGGATAAACTCATATTGGGCCTCGCTTGGGTTTGACTTTGCCTCTGCAAGAATCACCCGACTCCGCAGGTCTAGCCCTACTACGCACATCCGACAAACGATCATCCATCATATCTCCTTCGGTTCCACAAGAGGCTCCTCTTATGGATCCTTATAATGCTTAAGTCCAGTTGGGAAAACGGTTCCCCAACGAGACTACTTACGGGTGGGGGAAAAACATAGCTAAAATACTAAGAAAGTAATACATATCATATCAGATAATGGTAAGCGAAATAACTAAAATGACAACTTAGCAAAATACGAGATATATAAGCTATGCAAAAATAGAGGGGAAGCATAGCAGTTATAGCATTAGACACTTAAGCCCTAAATGCATCTACATATAGTCTAGGCTCAACTACCTACTTCTCTATAACCTGGCTCTGATACCAATCTGTTACACCCCGCCTAGGCGGAAACACGAGGCGTAACATCATGGATATCATCACAACACAATGGTGTCTACTATAGAGAAATCTAAATGAAGGAAATAATCAAATGGACACTATGTGTCATGACAATACCCAACACAAGATAAAGGAGTCTTGCATTACTAAAGTAATGTCGTACACGAAACAAAATAATCCAAATACTAACAATCTCCAACAAACAAGTATCAAGCAAAACAAATGTCATAAATGAAAAGACTAGAAAAGACAACTCCACAAGCAATGCCTAGGGTCTCTCTAGCCACTCTTCCTAACATCCTTCTTATCATCACGATACTCACCTGAAAATGATGCTTAAAAACGTCAACATAAAGTTGGTGAGAGTCATAGGTTTAATACACGATATAAAATCCAAACTGCACATTACTGTGATAATAAAGAAAACATTGCAAGACAATAAATGAACTATCATACAGGCTAGCATTCACAACCAATCCAATCCAATACAATCCAATCTAATACAATCTAATTACACGATTTCCCAGTAACGATTTATAAGACGTCTCAATCGTACCAAGGTCCTTGTGGTTACCCCCTTAGCCCAAGACATGGGTACTCTTAAAGTAACCATTCTTGCCTGCTAGGCCACAGTACCTTCCACTAAATAAGCCATAGATACCCGCAGGTGATCCCCCTGACTTAGTTCACAATTCTCAATATCACATCACAAAACATATAGCACACAACATACAATAGTCACGTATGGTCCATGCATCTTTGACAACACATTATCACAGTAATCAAAATATTTTCAAACACTTTGTATCATTTCCACACCCAATAAATCATAAGAAAAGAGGGGCTATGAAACTTACCTGAAGCACAAGCAGCTTCCAAATAATATCCACACAAGCTACACAATACAAACACAAATGTGTTATACGCGACCAAGCTAAAAGCTCATGTCCACGTAACACTCATATGATGGATGTCTAAGGGTTTAATTAAACATTATGAGTCACCCCGACACCATGCCCAAACTTAACCACTTCATTAACTCCTTCCACTAGTTACTTATAATTAACTCATAATTGCAGAATTTTATCATAACTTTACGTACCCCAAACCCTTACTTGATGACCCTCATAATTCATACCAAAAATCACCCACGTTCATTTATTAGTATATTAACTACCTTTAGATTTCCAAAAGCCATTTATATGCACAAGTACTCCTAAGAAAATTAAACTTCAAAACAGTCCCAATTCGGATCTAATTGCACACTAAAAACTTTGAACTTATTAACCATACTTAGACATAAAATTAGAAGGTATCCTTCTGAGGTTTCTCTACATACATATGGAACTTAACTACTATAAAAGGGCTAAGCTCAATTCGAATTTTAAGTTAGGGTTTTACCCTCACAAACATGACCTAAATCTGACCCGTATTTACTGTTTTGACAACTTTTAGTATAACCAACATTTGAATGACTTTCCGACCTTAAAAAATTTCGAGGCCGGATTTTCTAAAAAGTAGACTCTTTTGTATTATTCACAGGCTCAAGAAACATATCAATACACATTTTTATCATCTAGATATCAGTCGTTGAACACAACCCTAAATTCTGCTCAACCCCAAATCAAGTTTTAACGCCAATCTAACCTAACCAATTGCATGAACATGAGCCTAATCAAGCCCTAATCATTTTATCATAATTAAATATCATTAATATTCTAAATTTTATGAAACCCTGGATCCATCATAATTAATTGTTACATGATTAAAAAGTTAAATAAGAATAGAATAAATACCTAGCGCTCTTACTTGCTCCTATGCGATCTAGCTCTTAAATTCTTGAATCAAAACTTGTTTTTCCTTGTTCTTAGGGGCTGAGGTCAACACTATATAGAGGAGACAGTGATAAAAACCTAAATTATGAGGGTTTACAGTTTTGAATAAAAGTATACAAGTCCTAGTCCAAATAAAAAAACCATATTTCCCTTTATTTTTCTTTTGGGCCGAATTCTGAGCAAATATGCATTTTTATTTCTTTTATTATTAATTATATAATAACTTATAATACCTATGTTTTTAAAAAAACTTAAGCTAATTTATTAATCTTTTTTACTTAAACGCTACTTACAAAACAAACTTTCTAAATTATAAATTAATTTCACCAAACCACATTCTATTTTTAAAACAAGTTGCTACAACACTATATTTCACTCACTATTTTCATTTCTAAAATGTCACATTTCCCATAAATGCTTAACACTTAATTGACCAACTATTGACGTAGCATTATATGCAATACATCATTCCTTTCCATTATCAATAAACTTGAACAAATGGAATACTCATTACCAAACACAAACACACTCAAAATGAGATGCCCAAACACCTCAAAATGATATTAAGCACATTACTTAACCCACTTAGCACACATAAAATCACATAGCACAACACCTAAACACATAAAATGAACTCTTAGCCATTTCTAAAGGTATAAACTAACCTGCTCAAATCACGGTTGTCACACCCTTTAGTGTGGTTGGCAGGTGTCAGTTTTGAAGGAGTCAGGAAAAGGGGTCTTGAGTGCTAACTTATGATCTAGTTGTTATGGAAAAAGTTGGTGCTTCAGGTTTAGGAGTTTCACTTTTCTCGATTGCAGAGAGGATTTGGAAGAATTGTTCATGTATTTCCTTACGGTGTTGGTCAAGCATCTCTCATATTCCCTTCGTGTGGGATTTCTTTTCGAGCATAAAGTTGGCGAGCTCGTCTTCAAACTTACTTCTAACAACCCATTCGGGACCATTCTTTGTTTTTTCTTTACGTTTGTTGTTCCCCTATGGTGGGGTGTCGTCATTCTGATAGAACCTCATAAGGGAAGGATTATCGTAGATGTCTCCCCCGGACAAGTATACCTGCTCGGATGGGTCGTTCTACCTGCATTCATCGGCCTCGTGGGATCCTCTGCAGTAGTCGCAAATTAGGTAGGGGTTTTTCAACCCAACCTCTCGAGTAGGTGTTACAAGGTAGGAGATTTGGTTGCAGGCCCTTTTTAGACGCCCCAGAATGTAGGTTGCATTGCCTACGAAATGGAAGAAACGTTCATGGATGGTAACAGGTCGTCCCACATATCGTCTTGGTATTAGACGTATTCTTCAATTCGATTCCACCCCTCTTCTTCGGTGAGAGGGTTGAAGCGGAATTGAGCCAATTGATCGAGTTTCATACGGTTGTCCAGAGATATGTTAGTGTGAAAGATTTGTACCAGAAGCCATTTTTGTATCCCATGATGAGGGACTTGTTTGATTAGGTTCTAGAAACGGATCCAGGCACTTTTGATGGATTCGTCGTCCCCTTGTTTGAATCGGAGGATTAAGTCTCTAAGGGACGAGGTACGTCCTGTTAGAAAGAAGTAATCAAGGAATCGTGATACGAGCTGATCCCATGTTGTGATTTGAGTGAGGGGTGTTTTGTCAAACCATTCTGCCACTTTTCCCTTGTGGCTCTGTCGGCTTGTATGTTATTGACGATACTTAAGTAGTGCTTAACGTAACGGAGGGGGTCCTCGCTTCTCAATCCTTGGAACGTTCATGTTCCTTGAATTAATAGGATGTCGTGTGAGTTAACAATTCTCCCTATTTTTTTGGCTGGGAGGATGATTGGGTTTTAGAAACCGGAGGAATTGGGGTGAGAATGTTCATGTAAGGTTTTGAGAGGGGTTAGCGGTTTGGTTCCAGTGTTGTTGGAAGATGATGCTTCATCATCAAAGAGGTTTCTTCCGGCTATAGCTAGAGATTCATTTTGTTGTAGACGCCAAGCGGCTCTCCTAAGCCTTCAGAATTCTCTTTCGGGTTCGTCGAGGGGTTTTGTTAACCTCTTAACGGTGCTACGTGTCATGGTGACAGATTTACAAAACAAATGACACAAAGAAAAGATAGACTATGAGAAAGCTAATATATGAAATTAAAATTCTTACTTGAAAGGATTCAAGTGAGTAGAAATAAGTTAAACTATGATTGAAACCTAACTATTCCCTGGCAGCGACGCTAAAAACTTGATGTGGAGGGTCGTAGAGACTTCTACAAGAAGTTTTAAAACTCCCTATGGAGTGTACCTAATCGTTGCAGTATAGTATAGGCAAGACTCGGGGGTTGTTATCGTTCTCTAGGGAAATAGGTTTGGAAGGCTTGATCATGGTCTAACAGAATTCTAGGGGTTGAGAGAATATTCTTTTTGTGTTTTTATATTTTATGAAAGCAGGTAAATCAATGGTTTGAGAGGTTGGTTTGATTAACTAATAATTTAATCTATGCTACTGGTAATAACTTTATGATAAACAATTGTATTTAGCTAATCATGCACTACTCCTCAGATTGCTTCTTCTAGATCCGTTGTTTTGTCACACTTGTGATGACCTGTGTAAGTATTTCATAGGTCATGAATGGATTACACGAATCCGCCGTCTATTTAATATTCCGTTAAGGCAGCGTACAAGTAAGGTAGTATGAAGACTATTACAAGGCCCCTAAGAGTATATTAAATGCATGTGAAATATCTTAAGAGGGATCAACCATATAATGGGTAAGGTAGTATGAAGACTGTTACCGATGGTATCCTATCTACACACTCGCGTTTCCCTAGACATGTCAACAACGATACAGACAAAAGTTGGTTTTCTAAAGCCTAACGCGCACATTCATCAACAAGAAGCAACATCAAAAGGATCTACAACCTAAGTTTCATGCAATCATAGATAAATACAAAGGAGGGTTTAGCCTCGCATGTTATAAAGAAAGCAAGAAGATAAATCAATCAAACAACACATAGACATAGTGAATGATTAATGATAAATAACCTTACTTGATTAAAACATGGATTCAAGATAGTACAATAGGGTTTTAAGGCCCTAAAAACGACCTACAAAGCTGCTAGAATAACTAGGGTTCGTCTCCCTAGGTTTATACAAAGTTACACACCTAAAACCCTAAAAATGGTTTTATATTTATAGAAATATTGACGCAACGCAGACGCCACGTAGATGATTCTAGATCCTCTTTAAGTCGGTCACGTCCTGACGTCGTCGCTAAATTCCTGACACTGTCACTAGATAGATCACGACGGCGTCGCTTTATGCATGTGACGTCGTCTCCACGCACTGTATGCATAAATCTCCAAGAGATTTGGTGTAGGTCCGTATTATTGTCCGTTTCTTCTCCAAATGAGCCTAAGTCACGTGTATTTCCTTCAAAAGCCATCTAAGTGCTAAAAACCTGAAAACAAATGATTAAGCATATAATCTGGGCATATTTACATAATTTATGGGGTTAAATGACCCCAAAATAGTGTATAAAATGACACCTCATCAGGCTTGCGAAAAATAACGAAGCCAAATGGTTATTCACAATGCTTTGCCTAAAAAAGAATATGAAAGAATTTTCATGTGTAATACGTGTTGGGTTTATTGATTTGATGATTACAAAATTACATGTGCTTAAATGAAGAAGAATGACACAACAAGGGCTTAATATGATCACTTTGGTATTTTACATATGGAAGAATTAAATGCTGAAAGATTTGCTAAAGATAAGCATTGAAAAGTCAAATGTTTAGTTTTCATATAATTAAATGTTTAGTTTCCTTGTATAATTAAATGTCTTTTATGAGCATTTAATTAATCTTTTATGAGCATTTAATTAGATGGTCAAAGCATTTAATTAGCTTCCTTTGTAAGCCTTGTAACCTCTATTATATAAAGAGGGGCATAGACATAGGTTTAGATGTGCCAAGAAGTGTGTGTGCACCAAAGGTGTAAAACGTGTTATGTGTGTGGGTTTACACGTCCCACAAGAGATAGATGCTAGCATGGTGGTGTAGCCCCAAGATCATTATTTATTGATCCGGTTGATGTTAACCGTCTACCATTGATCAGGTAATATTGGGGCTTGAGTAAATCCATTATAGTTAGAGATGAAATGCAAAACCCACTTGTATTTTAATAACAAAGATTCAAGTACTGAATATTCCGCCTTTGTTATTAATTTATCCTAGATAAGGTCTAAACAACCTGAGCTTAAACGATTTTCAACAATACGACTAAAGAAATTTAGAAAACTTTGTTAATCACCCATCAAGGTAATAGCCAAGTCAAAGATAACAAGATTGACCTTTTGGTACAACATATGAATAATTCGTCATTTCCGAAGACGAATCTATAGATAGTGCTTTTGCAAGATTTAATACTATTATTACTAGTCTAAAAGCTTTTGATGGAGGTTGCTCTAGCAAAAATTATGCTAGGAAGTTTCTTAGAGCTCTACATCCTAAATGGAGAGCAAAGGTCATGGCGATTGAAGAGTCAAAAGACTTAACATCACTGTCACTTGATGAACTCATCGGGAACCTCAAAGTTCACGAGATGATCATCAAGAAAGATTCTGAAATAGTCAAAGCTAAAGGAGAAAGAAAATCTCTTGTTTTAAAGGCTAAGAAGGAATCTAGTGAACGAGGAGTGTTCGACTCTAGAAGTGAAAGGACGAAGAATAGCGTCATGTCTGTTAGAGAACTTCAGGCACTCTATCAAGAGAGAGAGGTAGATTCGTGAAGACAACTAGAATGCCAAAATCCATTTACAAAGATAGTCCCGTGATGACAAGAATGGCAAAAGTGAAAGGAAGTGCTTTAGATGTGGAGACCCAAATAATCTTATTAAAGAATTCCAAGACCACATAAGGATAAGAACCAAAGACTCAATTCAACGGAGGTTCTGAGGAGTAGATAGCAGTGAGAAGAAAGATTATGAAAAGGCTAAGACGAAACTTTTCTCATGCTCAAGCATCAAATGAGTATGTTCGATCCTCTTACATTTTACGGATGAACACATTCATCAATAGACAATTTTACTTTAGATAATGAATATGATAAACTATGCAAGATGAGTTTAAAAATAATTACAAAGAATAAACAACTAAAACAGTATCTAGAAATTAGTTTAAGAAAATCTGCTTTGTGGAGAACAAAAAGTTAAAATTGTTCTACAATCAAGAAAAATAAATGGAGTTAATCTCGACATGTACAAAATAATCAAATACATAAAAATCCGATAACGAAAAACTCAAGAGGAATGCTCTTTAATAACTAATTAAAAGAATACACATTGCTTAAACGAAATGTTAAGCAATCAAAAACCCTCCAGAGATAAATTGGGTCTAGGGTTTAACCACTTGAAGCATCAACTAGTGAGTTTAAGGAAATCAAATTTGTGAAATCACATAATGAAACGTCATTTAGTGGCGGTCCCCCAAATACTGAGGGCGATCCCCATAAAGCACAGACGCCCCCTAAAGCAATTCAGGGACTGCCTGTCTGTTTACCGGAATCTAAAAATCCGGTTCTTTCCAAAAATCCATTTTGGGTCCTAGACCAAAACATATAATGGTAAACAATGTTAAAGTTCCTGTTGCTAGTGATAATGAGGTTAAACAATTTTATAAACCATCGTCAAAACCCGAAGTTGGATTTTATAAACCAAATTTTAGGTCAAAAACTCCACCACCTAGAAGAGTCAATAATCATTATCCTCGTTCTAAGACACCGCAACCAAAAAGGAATGTTAGTCGACAAAACCAACCTCATGGTTTTCCCGTAACTTGGAACAACTTTCAACCTCAAAGTTACATGCCATGGGAAATGTGTCCTTCATTTCCACATCCCAATCAAATGCAAGGGATGTTCAACACTAACAACTTTGGACCCATAAGATATTAGGGACCAAATGTTTGAGTTATTGTCTTATATAAATAGATATGCCTTGGAGTCGACTTGGAACCCGATGCGTGGATAAAGGATAGTGGATGCTCTAAACACATGACGGGCAACCGAAAGCTCTTATAAACCTACAAGGCATACAACGGAGGTAACGTCATTTTTTATAGTAATCTTCGCAGTAACATCATTAGCAAAGGTAAAAATTTTAATGACTCTCTCAATATAGATAACTTAGAATATGTAGATAACTTAAGATTTAACTTGCTGAGTGTAGGTCAAATATGTGATAATAAATGTAGAGTAACTTTCTCTGGACATGATAGTAAAATCACTAAGGACAGTAAGGTTATAGGTTGAGGTATTAGGAAGAAAGGCTTATACGTGATAAAATTAATAAGTCGAAGGACAAAATTTGACTTGCAATGATTGATGAAAACTCCACGTTGTGGCATAGGAGATTAGGCCACGCTAATATGTGTCTCATTCAATCGTTAGCATCTAAGGAATTAGTTAGAAACTTACCTAAGCTTAAGTTTGATCAACATTTCTGTAATGCTTGCAAAATTAAAAATCAAGCTCACGCTAGTCACAAAGCTAAGAATGTAGTCTCAACGACTAGATGCTTAGAACTTCTCCATATGGATCTCTTCGGTCCATCCGCCGTACAGAGTTACGGAGGAAATCTCTACACCTTAGTAATTATAGACGATTACTCTAGGTATACATGGACAAGATTCCTTAAGTCTAAGAACCAAGCCTTTGAAAAATTTGAAAATTTTAATAAGAAAATACAAAACCAATTAGGATGCTCAATAGTGTCAATTAGGACGGACCACAGTAGGGAATTTGATAATGAAGTGCAATTTAGAGAATTTTGTAATGCCAACGGTATTAGACACAACTTCTCGGCTCTACGCACTCCACAATCAAATGGCGTGGTAGAAAGGAAAAATAGGACACTACAAGAAATGAGTAGAACCATGTTGAATGAACAATTGTTACCACAAAAGTTTTGGTGTAACGTCGTGGATACTTCAACATACATCCTTAACCGAATCCTAATTAGAGTTATCTTAGGTAAAACACCTTATGAAATCTTGAAAGGTAGGAAACCTACTCTTGATTATTTTAGAGTGTTTGGAAGCAATTGCTTCATTTTAAACACCAAGACTACCATACTAAGTTTGACCCAAAGTCATACGAAGGTGGCTTTTTAGGATACTCCCAAAATTGTAAGGCATACATCATCCTTAACAAACACTCCATGAAAATCGAAGAATCACTCAATGTGACATTCGATGAAACTCCTCCACCCTCTAAGACATCACCCTTGATGGATGATGACTTAGATGAATAAAAAGCAATTAAGGTTATCGAAAAGAAAAACCTAGAAAATGACATTGGGGATGAAACTTTATAAATTAACGAAGTAGTCAATATTAAGGAACCTAAGAACCATCCATTAGAAAATGTCATAGGAAACCTTAACCAAAGAACTCTTAGGTCACAAGCCTAAAACCAAAGTAACTTCTTTTGTTTTAATTCAACCATAGAACCTAAGAATGTGAATGAAGCCTTAAAGGATGATAGTTGGATAATCGCTATGCAAGAAGAACTAAATCAATTCGTTGCAAACGATGTTTGGGAGTTAGTACCACAACCTAAGAACATGACAATCATAGGAACTAAGTGGGTATTTAGAAATAAGTTAGACGAGAACGGTGTCGTTTCTCGAAATAAGGCTAGGTTAGTCGCGCAAGGTTATAGTCAACAAGAGGGCATCGATTATGATGAAACTTATGCCCTAGTTTCTAGATTAGAGTATATTAGAATATTATTAGCTTATGCTTATGCTTTAGATTTTAAGCTATTCCAAATGGACGTAAAAAATGCATTCCTGAACGGTTTAATCAATGAGGAGGTATATGATATGTGTGAAAACACATATCCATTTTATATCAAAAATAGGCCCTAAAAAGACAAAATTGTGCTTTAAATACTTGAATATTGCTTGTTTTGTCTTTGTGATTGTGTAGATACGGTATTGCAGAAATCTTAAGAAAACGGTCAAAACCGGACAAACACGGACACAAGAAAGGAAAGAGAATACAAGAGCCGGGAGAATGCTACCAAAGGTCAACAAAATTCAACTCATGGTCAACAGTGGTCAACCATAAGAAGACAAAACCCAAAAATTCAAAATCAGTCCCTCAAAGAAACCCAAATTGCATAAAAAGCCCTTAAAGCCCTAACGTTCTTAACTCTTTTAATTATAAGAGTTAACACTCGTTATCTCTTATAAAAAAAACCAAGCCCGAGCCCAATCCAACACACCCTGCCCAAAATCCTTTTATAAGTCCAAGTCAAACCTCGGGTAAAAAGAAAAAGTCAAACACCCTTTATAAAAGAAAAGGCGCGGGAAATGCTGTTATTACTATTAACCGTCTTCAACCTTTTACCCCTCCCATCAAATCAAAGGGCAATTAACAATTGAGGGTTAGGATGGGTAATTCAAGGGTTAAGGAACACGTTGGCAGAGTATTACATCATCTCTCACTCTCATTGGCCAATTCCCAAAGGGAATGACACGCGGTTCTGACAACAAACACACGAGGAATGAGGATTTTACACTAAAACGCTCACAAAAGAAGCACAATGGTATCTGACACACGGATTGCCACGTTGGCAATCCGTGTGATCAAAATCTAATCCAAGGGCTCACAATCGACATCCAATGATTGAGTTGAATAGATGGTTGAGATGAAAAGGGGCGTGTAACCACCTCAGGGGCCTAGAAGATTCTCCTGGCAGCTATAAAAGGACTCCTTCACCCTCACATTGCCATGTTCTTTTTTTCTGAATTTTTCTTTAGTTTTTAAAATAGCTTATGTAACTTTTTAGTTTAAAATTGTAATTTTCTTTTAAGCTCTTGTAATTTCCTTTTATTAAGTATTGTAATCAGTTTTAAGCATTAATAAAATCACAATTTAGTTCTCATAAACTGTTTTCACTTATAAGCTCTTATTTCTCTCAAATGTTTATGCTACTGTTTCATAAGCTACTAATAAGCTCATATAAGCTCTTTGAGTCTCTAAGCTCAAATTGAGCTCAATTCAGTCATTTAATCTACTGTAACTCTAAAAACAGCTTAAATACCTTGGCTATTTGGATTTTTGAGCTTTTGGAAGATGAGCTTACTTTGGAAGAGCTCATATGGACTTTTACTGGCTTATTTACAATAAGCCAGAGCTTGTAGACAGCTCAATTGAGCCTTTTATAGCATTTGTTTAGCTAAGGCAGCTTGTAAGTCTCCTATTTCATATTTCTGTCTTAATCTTCTAGTTTAGCTTTTGCTTATTTTGCTTATTAACTAGCTTATTTGTAGTTTTTACTTGTTTTATTAAGCTCATTGATCATGTTTCATCATCTATTTCTAGCTATAGTATTTTAGAACTTAGTTTTGTTTAACTTGACCTTAATATCTAAAAAACAAAAAATAGTTAGAATAATCATTAGCTTGTTGAATCTGGCTTATCTGCTTATTGTTATTTTCTTAATAAGGTTGTGTTAAGTTGTTTGTCATCTGGTATCTGAATTTTAATCATTAAATCAGCATTGCATAAGCTTAAATGGATTCTAAGAACTTTAAAGGGGTGTTTGGGACTAGCAGTACTAACATGAGTTAGTACTGCTTGAACCCTTTTGTTCCTTTGATTTGGATTTGAATCATTCAAAAAGGTTTAAAAGTGTAGGTTTAGTGAGTTTTATTAGGACTAGTTAAGATTTCATAAGTTTTCTAGTTGTTAATTAAATCTGTGTTCATTAAGTCTTTCATAGGTTTCATTTTAAGCTCAAGTAGAATTAAGCTAATCTAGTTCACCTATTTAAGTCTACTTAGGTGTTTTATCAGTGTAGAAATAAGAATTGAAAGTCTCCATTTAAAGATTTTGTGCTTTAATCACTTTTGTGTCATTTGCATCAGATAGGGAAAAACAAATTAAGGTCATTTTCTAGTTTCTTTTTAAGTAGGTTAAAGTAGTTGTTAGGTTTTTATTTTTAGCAATGGAGTAGCTTATATATCATAGTTTATAAGTTTTCATTTAATTTTTAATAACTAGCTTATTAGATTATTTGTTTTTAAGCTTTTAAAATTGCATTCTGTTTTTTTTCAAAGTAGAGGTCAGCATTTTGAGCTTACTGTCTGTTTTCACAAGCTTTTCTCAATAAGCTCTTTGATTTCAAAATCATTTTCAAAAGCAGTTTCAGATAGCCTTTTAGTTCAACTCTAAGAATATATAAGTATCATTCATTAAAGTGCTTAATTGCTTGCTTAAAATTATGCTCAAAAGTAGGTTTAAGGGCTGTTTGGTTCACAGTTGCATTTAAGTGCTTATTTCTTATTTTTAGCTTATGGCTTCTTGTTTTTGCTTATTCTTAAAACAAATCAAAAAAAAAACTCTTTTTTAAAAAATCAGGGGACCCCCTCCAAATAAAAAACAACATGAAAAGATTTCAAAGGTTATTCTGGGGTACATTCTACTTTTTAACTATGCTCACTGCACTTTGGTCATCTCCTCTTAGAATAACATCTTTACCATCCTTATCACCCCAAACACATCCATCCACATCTCAACAACCACCTACGCCACCATTCATGCAAACTATCCATGATGAAGAAGAACCTGCTACTTTGCTCCATGAATCACCTCTCTACAGTGTTCACTCACTTGGACGTGATGAGGGTAGTTTATCACTTAATGAATTGACAGATCTTTGTACTTCTCTATCTAAGAAGGTTGGAGCTTTGGAGAATGAACTGCAGCAGACAAAGAAAACCTATAGTACTGCTATTATAAAGCTCATTTTCAGAGTGAAGAAGTTAGAGAAGCAAGTCAAGACAAGCAAAGCTAGGAGAAGAGTAAGGCTAGTTCTTTCAGAAGATGAAGATGTTGCAGAGGATTCTTCCAAACAGGGGAGGAAGATCTTTGAAATTGATATAGATCCTTCTATTTCATTGGTACAAGATGAAGGACCTTCATGGTTTCAGGAGGATGCAGAGATTCAGAAGAAGATTAGTAATGATACTGAGGTATTGCTAGAAGAAGAAGAACCTACTGAGATTGTTAAAGATTAGGGTAGTGGTGAAAAAGGTGAAAAAGAAGTTAGTACTGTTGGAGCAGAAATTCCTGAAGTTAGTACTGCTAATATAGCTGTTACTACTGCTGCTGAGAACTTAGTATATATCAGAAGGAGTGCAGAAAAAAAAGATAAGGGTAAAGGAATTATGATAGAGCTTGAGCCTGAGAAGAAGACAAAGAAGCAACTAGAGCAAGAAAGACTTGGGCATGAAGAAGCTGTAAGGTTGCAAGAACAACTTAATGAAGAAGAGACGCAGAGAATTGCAAGGGATGCTGAAATAGCTAGACAGCTACATGAAGAGATTAATAAAGCAGGACAAGAAAGGGTTGTAGCTAAAAATGATCAAGCTCATGTCATTGATTGGAGTGATCCTGCAGTGTTAAGATACCATGCTCAACTGAATAAACCATACTCTATAGCTGAAGTAAGGAAGAACATAGTCATGTACTTGAAGAATCAGGGAGGATACAAGATGAATTATTTCAAGGGAATGAAGTATGAAGACATTAGACCTATATTTGAAAAGGTATGGGATCAAATTCAATCCTTTGCACCCATGGATTCTGAAAAAGAAAAAGGAAGTGAAAAGAAAGGAAGTAGAAAGAAATCACTTGCAAGGAAAAGAGCAGGTGAAAAGCAAAGTGAAGAAAGTTCAAAAAGGCAAAAGATAGAAGATGATATAGAGAAGGAGAACTTAATAGCTTATTTGGATCTGGTTTCACAGGAGAAGATTGCTATGGAAATGAACTTGGATACTAAGTATCCAATAGTTGATTGGAAGACTCATGTTCTGACAGAATACTTTATGTATTATCAAATCATCAGAGCATATGGAAGTTCACAGAATTATAAGATTTTTAGTGAGATGCTTGATGATTTTGACAGACAGGATGTGATGGATCTACACAGACTAGTAGAAGAAAGGTATGCAACATCAAGACCAATAGTAAGCTTGTATGGTATGGGAGATCTGAAGATCTTATTTCAACATGATGAAGAAGATGAAGTCTGGAGGCATCAACATGAATACAATTTGATAAGCTGGAGACTATTTAATTCATGTGGAATTCATATTTTGTTGATGGACAATGGAATTGCCATTCATATGATGATAGAGAAAAAGTATCCACTTACTCAAGAAATGCTATCAAATATGTTAAGCAGCAAACATAAGGTTGATCATGAAAATGAGATGTCATTTGAACTTCTAAGGTTTATAAGGTTACAAGTACAGAAGTAGAAGAATGTTTGGAAGAATCCCCAACAGTGCAATCTAGAAGATTAAATACAGAAGAAACTTGAGATTTGAAGGTAAATCACAAGTTTAGAGGAGGATTGTTGGGATTCAGAGCTTCTACACTTAGTACTGTTAGTTATAGTTAGTTAGTACTGCCAGTACATTGTTAGTACTGCCAGTATAGTTAGTACTGTTAGTATAACAGTTAGTATTGTTAGTTATATAGTTAGTACTGCTTAAGTGATATGCATGAGTTATATTAGGAATAGATATGCATGATCACTTAACGCGTTTTGTAAGCCCATTAGGGTTTTCCTTAGTGTATAAAAGGAACCCTACGGCATAGTTAGAGATATCAATCTTCAAAGCAAGATACAAGTTTTCATAGTTAGTTATTCTGTAACATAGGCAGAATATTTGCAATCAATATATATTCAAAGTTTTATTTGCATTGTTCTTCTTAGTATTAAAAGTTAGATTCCGCATAACTTGTAGTATTCATAATCATAGTTTCTCACAATAGTGAAATCACTAAGGATGGTAAAGTCATAGGTAGAGGTATTAGGAAGAAAGGCTTATACGTGATGAAATTAGGAAATAAGCCGAAAGATAAAATTTGTCTTGCAACGATTGATGAAAACTTCACATTGTGGCATAGGAGATTAGGTCACGCTAATATGCGTCTCATTTAATCGTTAGCATCTAAGGAATTAGTTAGAAACTTACCTAAGCTTAAGTTTAATCAACATTTCTATGATGCTTACAAAATTGGAAAATAAGCTCATGCTAGTGACAAAGCTAAGAATATAGTCTCAACGACTAGATGCTTAGAACTTCTCCATATGGATCTCTTCGGTCCATCCGCCGTACGGAGTTACGGAGGAAATTTCTACACCTTAGTAATAGTAGACGATTATTCTAGGTATACATGGACAAGATTCATTAGGACTAAGAACGAAGCCTTTGATCAATTTGAAATATTTAGTAGGAAAATACAAAACCAATTAGATGTCCAATAGTGTCAATTAGGACGGACCACGGTAGGGAATTTGATAATGAAGTGCAATTTGGAGAGTTTTGTAATGCTAACGGTATTACACACAACTTCTCGGCTCCACGCACTCTACAAGAAATGAGTATAACCATGTTGAATGAACAATCGTTACCACAAAAGTTTTGGTGTAACATCGTAGATACTTCAACATACGTCCTCAACCGAATCCTAATTAGAGCCATATTAGGAAAAACACCTTATGAAATCTTGAGAGGTAGGAAACCTACTCTTGATTATTTTAGAGTGTTTAGAAGCAATTGCTTCATTTTAAACACCAAGACTACCTTGCTAAGTTTGACCCAAAGTCATACGAAGGTGGCTTTTTAGGATACTCCCAAAATAGTAAGGCATACATCATCCTTAACAAACACTCCATGAAAATTAAAGAATCACTCAACGTGACATTCGATGAAACTCCTCCACCCTCTAAGACATCACCCTTGGTGGATGATGACTTAGATGAATAAGAAGCAATTAAGGTTATCGAAAAGAAAAACCTAGAAAATGACATTGGGGATGAAACTTTATAAATTGACGAAGTAGTCAATATTAAGGAACCTAAGAACCATCCATTAGAAAATGTCATAGGAAACCTTAACCAAAGAACTCTTAGGTCACAAACCCTAAACCAAAGTAACTTCTTTTGTTTTATATCAACCATAGAACCTAAGAATGTAAATGAAGCTTTAAAGGATGATAGTTGGATAATCGCTATGCAAGAAGAACTAAATCAATTCGTTGCAAACAATGTTTGGGAGTTAGTACCACAACCTAAGAACATGGCAATCATAGGAACTAAGTGGGTATTTAGAAATAAGTTAGATGAGAACGGTGTCGTTTCTGGAAATAAGGCTAGGTTAGTCGCGCAAGGTTATAGTCAACAAGAGGGCATCGATTATGATGAAACTTATGCCCCAGTTGCTAGATTAGAGTATATTAGAATATTATTAGCTTATGCTTGCGCCTTAGATTTTAAGCTATTCCAAATGGACATAAAAAGTGCATTCTTGAAATGTTTAATCAATGAGGAGGTATACATGGCACAACCTCCGGGATTCATTGATTTTGAAAAACTAGATCATGTTTATAAACTCAAGAAAGCTTTATATGGTCTTAAACAAGCACCCAAAGCTTGATATGATAGATTAAAATCTTTTCTTATTAAACATGAGTACAAAATGGGAATGGTAGATAACACACTTTTTACTAAGAAGAAAAGTTCAAATCTCATCATCGTTCAAATATATGTCGACGACATTATATTCGGTTCGACTTGTCAAGACATGTGTGATGAATTTGCCAAAATCATGCATGACGAGTTCGAGATGAGCATGATGGGCGAACTTAACTTCTTCCTTGGATTACAAATAAAACAAATGGGGGGCGGTTTAATCTTGTTGGTCATTAACTGCGGGTTTTAGTCCATGGTAACATTTAAAGGGGGTTTATTGTTTATGGTTATCATGGAGTGGAAAAAAAAAATGAATAAAAATCCGAATGGTAGTTGATTTTTTTTGATAAATAATGAAATGGTAGAGATTTTAGTGTAGATATAGTGATAAACACTTTTTTACTAAGAAGAAGAAAGAAGACAGCGAAAAGTTCAAATTCTATATCGTTTCAAATATTTGTCCGGATTGGTGTCATGATTTTCGAATTCGAACTTGTCAAGACATTTAACATGTCTGATGAATTTGCACCAATCCAAAACAAATAATCATGCCATGACGACCGGTGGTTCGAGTATAATGTGCATGTTGATGAGTTTGATGATGAGTTCGTTGTTGAACCTTAACTTCTTCTACTTATTACTAATAAAAACAAATGGAGACGGTGGTATCTTCTTTTTACATCAATTAATAATATTAAAGAATATGCTTGTTTTTATAAGATATTTAGCTTAGATAGATTAATGTAAATCAATGAAAACCACACATGGTCCTTAAAAATACTAAACTCACGAAACCGAAGAGTTCGTTGAGTTGGTAGTATAGGAGTGTACCAAAGTATCTACGTGGAGGATATGATCAATGATTTATGATAGGTAGGTTACATCTACCTAATGGCAAGTAGGCCGGATTGTGATACCGAGGGTGATGATGGGAAGAATGTTTTTGTGTCCTTTGCCTTTGTGATACAACTCAAGGAGGATTCCAACAAAACCTATCTTCTTGAAGACGGGTTGTTAATACTTTGGGTTCTGGTGGTTTGTGTTTGTTTTGCGGTGGAAGGTTGGGGGTTATTTGTTTTTATTTTTATTTTGTTATGTTGTTTTAGAGTTATTTATTTTTAGGGTTTTTTTTTGTTTCGCCTTTTTTTTTTTAATTTTAATTTTATTTAATTTTTTTGGGTTTTGTGTTTTTTATTATTTTTGGTTAAGCGTTTGTTTAATTTGTATTTTTTTTTATTTTAACCCTTTTAATTATTTTTTTTTTTTATTTTATTTTTTTTATTAATATGGTATCTTTCGATACATTTTAGGCATGCCACAATTTGGATTATGGTATCCTTAGGGTGGACAAGGGGACCGACATCGATAGAAAAACCGGTAGTTTAGTATTATTATAGTATTTCAGTTGTCATTAGTAATTTGCCGACTATATCGAACTGTAACTCTGATCTGGTGCGGATTGAGAGTTATGTGGTGGACCATAAAGTTGACTATAGCGGGTTATATTTTATTTTATTTGTATCGTTCGTTGGGGATGTTGTTTTGACATCTTGGTTCTATCTCGAAGAAGAAGAAAGGAAGAGTAAGAAGAATAGTAAAAGATACGAACTGCTCTTGCTGGCTAATTATCCACTACCTAAAGCCGACCGAATAACGTTTATAGCGTCGAAAAAGAAAATGGGCATGTTCCCACCAATACATGTTCTCTGTGTCACAATAGAACTTATGGACCATTTATTTTGTGAAAAAAGCTTCTTATCGAATACGAGTTTTTGAATCGTCGTTCGTTTTTCCCGCCATCCCCGATCATCTTGTGCGTCAAAAAGGCATGACATGTGATTTTCCTTGGATTGACCTTTAGACAAAAAACCGATTTTATTTTGCAATGCTATGGATGCCTTTCACAATAGTGATTGATATTATTGTATATCTACTCTTTTATTTGCCAATTGCATTACACGCTCGATTCTGCTAAACTCATCGATATTCGTCACCACTTTCTCATGATAATGTAACTGAAACATTGTAAAATCATTTTCTCTATCAAAATAAGTCTTGTGTGTCGTAGTCCGTCGAGAGAGGAGAGCTGGATTTTCACGGGACCTTTCTTTAATAAAAAACGTAAACGGTGGAATTTCGTGTTATATATATACACGTATTGGGTTTTGGTTGTATGATTCTGGATAACATTCAATAATAGTTTCTTATTTTCTTGCTTAGTCCTCGATCTGTGTATAGTGTTCTATTCCAAGGTGGTAACAATAACTACTTATCGAAGTTTCTATGCTTTTTTTAAAATCGCGGAATGCAAATTTAAAACGTCACTCCATCTCCTAAAATGTTTTGTTTTTTGTAAAAAATGTTTTTTTTTTTGTCCAACAAAAAACACCCTCCCCATTTGGAGGCGGTCCTTTTATATCGTTATATGGGTCCGCCATTAGTCGGGACTAAATGTGTATTGTACACATTTTTGGTTTCTAACACATAAACAATCACCCCTGTCCTCCTCCTAAACAACTACCAGCGTCCAAACACATAAAATAACCATCCAAAAAAAAATCAAAAAATGGACTTAATTAAACTCAAATTGCGAGTTAAAATATAAAACATCTATATCCAATCCCTAACATCATAAAAATCATCAATTGTAAGTCAATTATTCTATGTTTCTTTCAATTTTGTTTGGTCGTCTAGGGTTCATTTTTCATGATTATGAACAACAAAACAAAAAATTAGGGATGTATTTTGATTTTTCTTTTGTGTGTGGTATGCATTCAGGACGTATAAAACACAATGTATAATTATATGCTGCCGTTAGGCATGTGATTTGCATTACTTGGTGATGATTTATCAAGATTTTTGTGATCACACATCAAAAACCTTAATATTTTTTTCTTTCTGAATCATCCATTGTTCACCATTTTTATTAAAATTGTTTTTTTTTTTTATGCCATTGTTAATACACTTTTTTTAAAGTTTTTTTTTGCATACCAATGCTTAATGATCTTCATATCAAAAATTCGAAGATAAAAAATACATAATTCATATGTATTTTTTTGGACATGTTTAGATGAGGAAAAATTTGGACAAAAGGAAAGGGGGAAAAGAGGGGTTTATTTGAATATTATATTATTTAGTGTTTGGGTTTTTTTTTGTTTGTTTAGGGTTTTTACCTCATGGTTTTTATTTTAGAGCCCATTGTTAAGTTTTTATTACTCCACTTAGTCGGGACTAAATGTCTGCACACTATTTTATTAAACACAAAAACAAACACCCCCTCCTCCTAAAACCTACAGCGACCAAACACATACATAACCCACCAAAAATCAAAATCGGACTAATTAACTCAAATTGAAGATCAAATCAACATCTATAATCAATCCTAACATCATAAACATCATCAATTGTAAGTCAATTCATCTATTTTTCTTCAAATTTGTGTCTAGGGTTCATGATGAACACAAAACCAAAAATTAGGGATTTTTATTTTTCTTTTGTGTGTATGCAATCAGGACTATAACAACACAATGTATAATTAATATGCTTCCCGTAGGCATAGGATTTGCATTATTGAGTGTGTTTATCAAAGATTTTTGTTCACACAAAAACCTTAATTTTTTTCTTTCGAGATCACTCATGTTCACCATAAAATTGTTTTAATGCATTGTTAATACACTTTAAAAACGTTTTTGCATACATGCATAATGATCTCATGAACAAAATTCGAAATACATAATTCATATGTAATTTTTGACATGTTTAGATGAGAAAATTTGAATTAATTAGTGTTTGGGTTAACTCATAGGTTTTTATTTTAGAGCCAAGTTAACCGTTACTCCACATTCGTTGCATATATACACACAATAGGCATCAATTATTATTAATATTACAAGTACATACTAATAAAATATGGTATTATTCGTGTGTTTTAGGTGACAATGCCTCGTATCACCAGATTAGATCACAAAACACTCATAACTACATCCCAATCATATCAAATGAATTTGATCAACCTCTTTAAAACACACTTAAACTTCTTGAAAAACGATAATTTCATGAGGGTCGAGTTGTAAATCAAAACCTTGAAAATATAAACTACATCAATGCCAAGTTTGAGTCTATCGGGTTTGAGTGTCTTCTGAAAATAAAAGAACAGATTGTTCCCCGATTTGTTCTTGAATTTTATAGTCAACTTGAATTTAACTATAATTCTGAAGGTCACTTCGTTGTTCATTTCATCATTCAAAATAAATCGTTTTCCTTCACTCTCGAAGAGTTCAGTCATATTTTAGGGATTCCCTTTAAAGGTCACTGCTCGTACTCTAACAAGTGGTCACTTGACTACTTGAAGATTAGTACTCCCACAAAAGGTCGTTATCAAACCACTCCTCCTTCCCCAAGTGTCATTAAAACCCTCATTCAAACTCCTCGACAAGGTCAAATAACTCGTGTTCGTAACAAGAAAACCATTAATGTTGATGAAAACAAAATTTTAAATCGTGAAATTCAAAATCATATGAATTCTTGGGTCGAGATCATTCGTGAAAATGTATTTTGTATAGGAGGTCATCGTGATCATGTTCCGGCATATCTATGTCATATGCTTTACTGCATTGAAACATCCACAAAGTACAATCTAGCATTTTTTATTCTAAAACGAATGGAAAGCATTCGAAATTCACCTAAGGCAAATCTACCTTACGGAATGCTATTGACTAGATTGTTCACTCATATCATGTCTAATCTTCTCGAGTTGTCAATGATCGCTACATCTTGTGTGATCGTGTCATGCATCCTCTCGCTCCTCATTATGAGCGAAAGACGCGATCGGGTCATGGCACGAAAAGATGTCGCTCTTCCAATCCTAGCTCTTCTTCCAATGTCCTTGATCATTCATCATCATCTCATCATGCAGATGGAAATGATAAAGAATCTTTTCATTCTAATACTCCCTCACCATCTCAACTCATTAATTCTTTGTCAAACGTTGTTCCTAGAGTCTTTGAAAACCCACCTCATGAAAATCAAACAATGTACACTTACCAAACTGAAATCCTAAACCATCAAAGTCAACATCGAGATGAACATCAAAAAGGGTTAAGGTCAATCGGAAGAGCTCTAAAGAACGCGATGAAGGGTAGCAAGAAGTGAAGAAACTTGAAGAACTATTAGATACTTATTATTACTACTATCGTTTATATCACTAAGTACTCTAATACTTTGATACTTAGTTTCATTGATTTATTATTACTAGGATTTATGCTTGTACGTAGACAATGCAATTTGATATGGGTGGTTTTTCAATTTTATCATCCATCACTATATTTGCATGATATTTAAATTATTAGACTACATGAAATTGCCATGCATATTTAAATATTGTACGCCTGCCTAATTGCTCATTGAGTTCTACTTTGCCTTAAACTAGTTCTATTATATCTAGTTGCCCAAGTTAGAATTAGTTAATTCTTGAGTATTAAGAGTTGCTGCATCTTTTTGTCTCAAGCCATTCTCTTCTGCACTTAAGAGACAAAGTTAGGTAAACTGGGACAAATTCATCAATCCTAAAAAACGGCCCCTAAAAAGAGGTGGCTGCCCCCTAATATATTTGGGACCCCCCATCTTTATAGGACCGCCATCAGGAGGGAACGAAATTTCCAGTCTTATCTCTTTTTCTGCAACTTTGACCCTCCTACCTATAGATTCAAGCTGGCATTTCTCTGTTTAGACAAACCACTTCTTACACCTTTTTCACTCAATGCCATGCTTTTCTATCTTTCCTCATCTCCTTCATTATTTAAACCACAACATATCTTTGTTTCTTCATCATCCTCTCCACTTCTCTTCTTCTTCTTATCTTTTTCATCAATGTCTTGTTCAAACCCTCCTCCAAACTTCTCAAGGAAACCTAGAATTTTGGTAAGACGAGTTTAGAAACGCACTACACCTACGCCAAAATCTCCCCCCCCTCTTAAAATGCCTCACCTTCACCTTAACCACCTACCAGCAATCCAAATAGGGAACAAATGGTGAATCAACTACACCAAATTTCTGAACTCCTTGAAACAAATCTCCATCATGCAACTAATGCCTACTCTTAAATTCCACCCTATCCACGGCTCCATCACCACCTTTAATCCATCTCGCCACTCTTGACCAAGTTAACTTTCATTTAGGGTTTTGTCATTGTTGCATGTACACCCAAAATCAATTTCAATCAATAAGGAATGAGCTCAATTTCATTCAATTCCTTCTCACTCACCTCATTCCTCAAGTTCACACACAACCAAACCATATTTCACCAACCTCCCTTTTCTTACCCTACAATGATTAAACATTCTCATATGTTTAATTTATCTAAATAAATGACAACCTATCTTTTGCTTATAGAATCCTCCAGACATCAAGAATCAACTAATCTAGCTTTAGGTTTAAAAGTCTTTCTATGACATGCTTAATCTTGTAATATTCATACCATTTAAGTATGAATTTGTCTCGTCACTTCTTAGTGTTATTAGCAATTTATGCTTTATTGTATGAATTTGCTATCTATGAATGAATTTGTCTTATTAGTAAATTTCATGAATTGTTTTGTTGGCTATTTCCTCTAACCATAGCCAAACATATATATTTGTCGTAATCTTGCTACTAGTTAGAAATGTTTTCTTGCATTTGTATTTTTAACTTGGTTTTGTAGCAAAATATTATAAGCTAGATCCCTTGGTGTCCCAAACGAGGGGGAGCATACATCAAAGGGGGAGTATTGGCATCGTCGACTTCCTTCTCCCTATATCTCAACGTTTAACCTTTTTGGATTCGACAAAAAAAGGGAGAAATGGATTAAAACTCATTAATAACTTGATAATTTTATTTTTATACAAAATGAGTTTATATTTTGTCATCATCAAAAAAGGGGAGATTGTTAATACAAATAATGTCTAAAAACGTTATTTATGTTTTTCGACTCCTCTACGTTTTGAAGATGACAAAATGTAAAAACATTGACGATAAAAATAAACGTTTACATGTTATTAATCATAAACTTCCATTTCGACATAAATCACTTAAAGTAAACAAATCATTAAACATGATTAGTCATCAAGAAAATATTTTTTCTTCTTAACCATCTTTTTACAAAATTAAAAATATACAAAATAATTTTATTAATAAAAATAATGTTTTATTTAAAAACAAAAGTTTGAATT